>PVIU01018492.1:0-38895 GCA_004026605.1 Ondatra zibethicus
ACACACACACACACACACACACACACATATACTTACAGAGAGGGAGGGAGAGAGAGAGATGAAGAGGGAGAGAGAGAGACAGAGAAACAGAGAGAGAATAGACTTATACAAAGGACTGCAGACACAGACACACTAAGGTATCTAGTTACAGATATCAGTATCCAGGCTGTTAAGTACCATCTGAAGTATTTGAGGTTAGAGTTCACACTTGAACTTTTATGAATTCTAATTTGGCCCCAACAACTTATAAGACTGAAATAAAAAGACTCTCAGATTGTAGTAATAAGAAATACATATCGTACTTAATTGTAATATTGTTGTTAAAAGATGGTTTACTTTCAGTGGCTCACATAAAGTACCTAAGTTCTGAGCACGATGAGTAGAGTTTGATCCCCAGAATCTACATAACATAGTTTAAAGGTCTTTGGCTGGAGAGGTAGAGACAACCAGGTCCTGGGGCTTAGCCTACCTCTAGGTCAGTGAGGGACCCTGTTTCAAAAAGCAAGGTGAATAGCTTCTGGTGCACAATACTGACTTTGGCTTTCCCATTCAGATGCACAGATGTGAACCTTCACACACACACACACACAGATGAATCAAAATAAAACTTTGGTTTTCTGATTCCTGGTGGTGAGTGTGTGTGTGTGTGTGTGTGTGTGTGTGTGTTTCTAAAATTCACCCTTTCCCAAACATGGAAGGCAGAGTCAAGAGGGGGATAGAAACTCTTCTCTATACCAAAGACTCTTCTATATGGCTGATAATTGTCACATGGGTGATTCTTATAAGTATGTCTTGGAGGTCTAGAGTGAAACCACAGCATGATAAAAACATATCCTTTCCCTCCCCCACCTCGTTCTCTGTACCTTGAGTCTACTGAAGGCCTGTAAATCAGCTCCTGAACTCAGCGGCTACGAAACTCTGTAACATGCGGTTGTTTCGGCTTACTCTCAAAACAAATAATTTAAGACATTAAGACAGTGGCAGTATATTTAATCCAAGGGGGAAATTCGCTCCCACTCCTTTGGAAACCACCTGTCTAGATGACATTCTCTTTCTAGTAATTGGTTTTCTCTTCTTGCAGCTTTGCTAATCTGAACCTATATTGCTGAAGTTTCTCATTTCCCCAAAGGCCCATGAACAGAAAGGGTCGTAGCAGGATGGGAGCTTTACCCTGTCTCTCCTTTCCTGCTCCCATCTCTGCAGTGCATTGTATATTTACTTTCTCCTTGGGAACAAGACACTGTCCTTCTGTTGACATTCTTAAGACAAGAATGTGACACATACATTAAGATGGAGGAAAAATAATGTCTTTGTGTCATTTCTGCTCAGAAGTATGGAATTCCTTCCAGGTGACTTGCTGTATTTTTTAAATCTCTCTCTCTCTCTCTCTCTCTCTCTCTCTCTCTCTCTCTCTCTCTCTGTGTGTGTGTGTGTGTGTGTGTGTGTGTGTGTGTGTGTGTGCATGAAATCCACCCTTTCTTTCCAGGAGCAACCCTTGCAACAACAGAGAATACTGCAGAAGTAGAGTCCTTGGGATGTCTGAGTATTCCATCATTATATGGGTAGACTCACAATCAAGAGACTCCTCCCAGTCTGGGGATCTGAGTGTCTTGTATGTTTCATTCCATGTGGAGCTGCGAGGGTCATCTTTAGTATTACCAGAGATTAAGAAACATAATGTATCCAAAGGCTGAGTGTTTAGATTCTTCTACCCACATTAGGGAAATTGGATGTTGTTCTCCTTAGGAGCTAGGCTAGTTCCCTCTCTTCCATTAGCTCTTTGGGGCTCATAGGGTGTTGCAGTTATATGTAATAATGGGTTTCATTATGACATTTTTATACATATATTCAATGCACTTATATCATATTTATCCCATTATCCTAGTTTGTTCCTTATCACTCCCACTGGTCCCTCTTCTGAACTTTGACTGTTAATCATTACCCTTTCCTGCTAATGAACTTTGGGCTAAAGTTAGATTGGAAACTGTGTTTTAGTTTGTTTGATATTTTATTTACCTGTGTATTTATTTTATAACCCATAAAATAACCATTTTTTAACATTTTTAAGTGGTTCCATTTTAAGTGTGTCTATAGGTACTGTGATGACTATTCTTGGCTTTCAATTTGATAACATCTGGAATTAACCAAAACCCATGCAGCTGGGCATACTTGTGAGGAACTTTTTCTTAATAAGTCATTGATGTGGGACTATATACCTTTAACCTGGATCTACTGAGGTGGGCAGATCCACTTTTGATCTGGGCCACACTGTCTGCCAGCAGCCTATATAAAGGACATGGAAGAAGGAAGCTTGGTCTTCTTGCCTACTTGCTCTTGTTGGCAGGTCTACTCCTTCACTGGCATTAGAGCCTACTTCTTTGGATTCTGCTGATCAGAATTTGGAAGATCAGCTGAGACATCCAGCCTCATGGACTGAACAACTACTAGATTCTTGGATCAACCTTCTATTCGTAGGCAGCTATTGCTGGACTAACTGGACCACAGGCTGAAAGCCATTCTAATAAATCCCCTTTGTAGTGAATCTTAACTATTATAGTAGCAATGTAATATCTTAGTTTTGCTCCTTGCCCCAAATATTTTCCATATGGCACCAAGGAAAAGTTTGCTGAGCTCTGCTTAAAATGATTTGGTTATTGTGATTAGTAGTTAAAGTACATTTCCTTTTGAATTAAAGAAATGTCTGATGTTTTGGGTGAAAGCTACCGCTGATGAAATAGGGTTAGGTTAGCACTTTCTTTCACTTTTAGAGTCACAGCACAATACTGACTAAGATGTTTAGCAAGCCAATGGACACTGGAATGACAAATGCCAAGTAACAGCTTTCTAGAATGCATATGACAGAGACAAAATAAGCTTTACTAGTGTATTTCAATCTCAAGAGTGTTGAAGGAAACCAATGAAAAGTGAGACAATTTACTCACAGGTCACAGTATAAGTTTTGGAATGTCTGTTGAGAAAAATAAACACTTGTTACAACTAAAACACTTTGCTGTCAGTTGGATAGCCTAATATCCATTTCATAAAATATTTTAAAGCAAAAATAAAAAAGGACCGAGGTTAAAGTCCCAGGGGCCAGTAGAACTTAGCAGAATTGAATGTCTGGGTGCTATGGGCAACAGTGTAGACACGCAAAGGATTTTCTGTTTCTCTAGTATAGTATCTCTCTCATTGATTATCCCCATTATTGTCATTATTATTCTTATGCAATACCCACGAGACATACTTCAAACCTAAGAATTATCTATAATTTCAAAGCAAAACTCAAAAGTCTATTACAGATGCACTCTGAAGTAATTTGCTTAGAATTCCAAGCCCTGCAGTGCAGTCACCCAAAAGAAAGGTGACTTTTAAAGCAGGTGTTTGTTTTAATTAATGTCAGTCTGATTAATACATTAGCACTTTAAGAGCATGCTCGTTTACACATTGAAATCTCATTTGCTGCAACTGGATGGGTAGTTATCTTCTGGTACAGTCCTCAAGCATGGGGTTGTGCAGACTTGTTATTTCTTAGATGTTTTCTACCACTGTATGATTAGAAATGGGACTTTTATGTACAAAGCTAATAGCCAGTATAAGGTAGCTGCAGAATGCTGTCAGCCCATGGTCTAATACCAAAGATCAGCAAGCCAGTGGTTAAACATGGTTGCCAATCACAAAGAGGCTCAAGGAGTTTATTTCTCCAGGCTTACAAATTTGATTACTACAGAGTACAAAGCTATTAAAAATATGACCTTTCTAATTTTTTTATACCTTGGCAAAAAGCCAGATAATAACTTTATTTGGCTTGGTTAGTAGGATGGAGTGCTTATTCAGATGGAAATAAAATGACTTTTCTTTACTGGAAATTATACCTTGAAGTCTAAATGTCCATCACTGATATAACACACAGACAGGCATGTTAATTCAAGCCTGAAAGCAGCCGGGGCTGTTAAAGAGGGAAATAGAACCTTCCCATCTCCAAAGGAAAATGCATATTGATGTGTAGATGTCACCCACTTAAAACAGTAAAATGTAAAATTTTTGTTTTAGGACAAGAAAAGTGAAAAGACTTGATTGTACCATATTATCAGAATATAAAAATTGTGCCTTATGACAAGTAAAATGGAAAGAAATACGGTGTTTTCTCTAAGCCACTGTTTTCTCACTGGGAGACTTTTGAGTCAGGAAAAGCAATCATAATTTGTATACATCATCCAAAGTCTTAATTTGAACTTTGCAAAACAGGAAAAATAAAACATTTTTTTAAAAAAAGTCTATAAACCATGATTAAATTTTTGAAGCTTAGATTGATTATGTATGCTATCAGAATTTAAGACAGTGAACAAAGATACTGAGTTTTGATGATTAGTATACACTTAAGGTGAAGGAAAACATGTTTCCTCTCTGCGTCGGTGTGGTAGATGTCAGAAAACACAAGTGATTCCTGAGAGCAGTTTCCTTTAGATTCAGGACCACGGACAGATCTCAAGGGCCCACTTGTCCTGTGCTTTCTGTTCTGTACCAGTAGACTGCATGGGCTGTTTGCTCGGCATTCTGAGATGTGTGTGCAGTAGATTATTTGAAATTATGGAAGTACTTCTTTCTGAAGTATGCTCTTTATTTTTCTTCCATGTCCCCTGATTCCTCACACTGGACTTAGAAAAATAATACTGGATGTAGGGGTGCATGCCTCTAGTCCCAGCACTCTGGAGACAAAGACAGGAGGAGCTCAGTGAGTTTGTGGTCAGGTTTTGCTACATAGTATAGTCTAGGCTACTTAAGACTACCCAGTGAGACTTTGCCTCAAAAAGAGAAATAAATACAAATAAAAACATTATGAAAACCAAATACACATGAATATGTAAAATGAATAAATAAGTAAATTGAAATGATGAAAAAGAAAATAATAAGATTCAGCACTCCATATTTCAAATTAAGAAAGGAAAGTGAAGTTAAGTATTACAACAATGAAAATGTGGTAGAAAGCTCTAGAAGGGATCAGAAGACACACTATACATCTCATTTCATTCTCCAGACTACTACTTTGTCTTTCCCCTAATCTTTCCTTTACAAAGATGCTTCATTGGGATCAAAACTTATGGACTAAAGGATAATTTTCCTAGAAAGAAAGATAACCTTGGACATAAATAAAATTCAAGAACCAAAGATTCTGGGGTAGCATAGAAAGAAGTGTCATTTCTTTCAAAGTTGTATAATAGTACAAGCAGCCACTTAATCCTTCTGCTGTACCCCTTGTGTATTCTGTACACCACAACTCTCAAAGAAGTGGCACAAACACAGAACTTGTTGTAAGCCCCACTGTTGCTGATTACTAGGAGGCAAGGTTTTCATACATCTGGTGCCTTGACTCAATCCTGAAGCATCTTCCTTTCCATCATGCTTCCAAAGCAAATCTCTTGGGATTATTGACACACAGCAATTACAGAGAATCACAGAAACTAAGTCAAAGGTGTCCTTTCTTTCTAAGAATATTATCTCCATGTTGGAAATGGAGAGTACCCTGGAAGATAGTATGGCTGTAATTTCTTATACAGTAGGCTAAAACTGTTGCTAGGATTTTTTTTTTTAACCTCTTGGCAAGGAAAAAAAAAACAGGCCATTGCTCAACATGGCAGTTGTGTCCAGTTGATATGTATTTCCCTCACTTCTCTTGACACCATGTAGGAAAGACATCAATGATGGCTTGCCTTTTGGTAGACTGCCTCAGTGGAAGTGTGTCTGAGTTCCAATGCTCAGAAAATTAAATTTCTCCTACTGATAGAACTTGTGCCCCTTCTTGTGTTGGAAGTTTAAATGATTGATCCAGGTAAAACTGAATGATGGTCAAAAAACCAGTTGAACTGGCTGCAGCATTGCTGTTCAGGGACTCTGTGCCTTGGAAACTTGGTGTTTGAGAATTGCACTATTCATGTTTCTCTTGGTTTCAACTCATCAGCATGTGTGGCTGCATTGTAGAGGGTGGGCTAGGAGTTCCAGACTTCTTTATTTGCCTGTCTCTGACAGTTGCTAAGACTCACCTAAGACTGAGACTTCTTTTGAATGACTTTCCTCCCTAGCTACAGACCTCTGTGAAATAAGAACTCACTCTCTTTTCTTAGGCTGTGCATTCTTGAGCACTTTGTTATCTTTGCTTCTTCCAATATTCTTCATATCTCTGAGGAGATTTCCTTTCTAAATTTGACTCTGAGTGTGCCTTTTGCTGCCTCCACAAATTGTGATACCCAAGTTTCAACCTTTGTTCAAACACTGCACATATCAAAGTATCATATAACTGCTCTTTAAATAAGAAGAAAGGGTTAATTTATGAACTCTTCCCCATTTAAGATTCTACAATTCTAGTTTTTTTCAATTCCACCAACATGTTTTTAAAACTGATTTTAAAGAATGAAAACTTATCAATGTTTATAATGACTATTGCAATAATATTTTTCATTTTTAAAATTAGCCAATAACTATAGAAAATGTTGCTTTAATTAACCAAGAATATTATTCCTCAAAGGAATTTTTATCTTTAAATGGTCATTTAAAAAGAAATTATTAATGATATTAAGTTTGAAAATTAGACTTTAGGTGATGTTGCTGAGAGTTACAGAGAAGAGGGGTCAGAAAAATTATGAGAACCATAATACCAGGAAATCTCCTGTGACAAATGGTTGCATAAACAAGATTGGAACAATGGAAATATCAACAGACACGCTAATGGGGAGGGGGGATGTTCCACCCCTAGACAATTACAGGCAACCAATGACTTCCACAGGGAGGAGATTTAACCTCTCCTGGGTATGAGTTCTCCATTTGGTTATCCAATACAAAAAAAAATCCCTGAAACCATATGCATACAAATAACAAAAGCAGAGTCAGGGGGTTGTATTTCTATATTTGTGCACACATGAATACATGCAATGATACAATAAAAAAGAGGCTATCAGTTTGAGAATGGAGGACTTGGGAAGGGTCGTAGGGAGAGTACTGAAAGAGATTGAATAAATTCTAATCAAAATTGTAGAAAAATTAAAAACAAACCCCATGACATGTTGATACACATGGTTTCTAGATGCGTTAAATGAAAAGAATAAAAGATTTAATTTCACAGAAGGATCACTGTGCTGTGCTCAAAGACAAGAAAAAAGTAACCCTTGAAAACAAATTTGAGGTAGGACTTCAAGCAATAAACAGCTGAAGAAGCATTCATATCTTCCCTTTGAAAGAAAATATAGAGCTGAAACCACCCCTTGACCTTTGCTATACAACAGAGATTTTAGCAGGTGAGAACAGCCTATGAGAACTTGCAGCTTTGTGGTGGTACTCGGTGGTTCACTTGGTTTAGAGTAGTGAATGATTTGAAAAAAAATCAATGGTGGAATTAAAGTGGCACATTGAACCACTGGAGGATAGATGGAGAAAAATAAAAGACAGGAGACACAGGGAAAAGAAATGGCAAAATGGTAGATACAAATCCACTAATAATTTCATTACACTTTAATGATCTAAGCATGTAAATAAATAGGCAGAGATGATCAGAATTGATAAAAGAAATATTTAACTATATTCCATCTTTAAGTATATATGACATAGAAACAGAGAGATAAATAGATTAAAATTAAAAACAATGGTAAAAACCTATATAAATAGGAGCCTTAGCAAAACTGCATTTTCTACTTTACTTATTGATTAACAATTAACTGGAAAATTAAGTATTTAAACAATTGAATAAACCCATTCAATCTAGCTGACATATTCAGGTACTTCAGGAAAGGAAAGAAATTTAGCAGTGCTCATTTAATTGGCAAATTCCAACAAATCTGATAGGATACACAAAAATTATTAGAATTAATGAGTAATATTACTAGGATTTGTAGGACACCAGAATACAACTATGCCATGAATATTTTATGTATTGCTGACACTCTGAAAATACAAAGAAGTAATCGTGAGAAAACTATTTCATGTTCAAGGATAAAAATAAAAGGTGAAGGATACTATTAAGAAAAGCAAACTACAATCTGTATATGGGAACAGTGAGAGAATTACTATGATAAGCTGGAGATCAGAGTAAATACAGAGACATTCTCCATTTTACTAATTTAAAAATTCAATATTGGGGCTGGAGAGGATGCTCAGCATTTAAGAATGTTCCCTGCTCTTCCGCAGGCTCTGTATTTGATTCCCATTACTCATATGGCAACCAGTAATTGTCTGTATCTCCAATTCCAGGACTCTGACATCCTCTTCTGGCTTCTGCAGGCAGCCACATATGCTCTCCCATACATAAATATCAATAAAAATAAAATTTGAAAGTTGACATGTAAAAAATCAAATACCAACATGAAAAAATGTTTGACAACATTAGTCATTAGGGAAATTCGGCCAGAATCACAACAAGGCATTTCTATATACCCTCTAGGCTCTGCTAACTAAAAGAAAATGACACCTTGTGTTGGACAGAATATGGAGAAATTTGATTCCTCATACTTTGTTTGCTATTGGGAATATAAAATGGTGGATCTATTTGGAAGAAACAGCTTAATAGCTTTTTAGATAGTTGAACATATACTTGCAGTAATAATTCAACATTTATGAGTCTAACAAAGTAACACAAAAGTACATTGCAACATAAAGGCATGCACAGAGATGTGCACAGTGACACTATTCAACAGGTGGTTTACACATTGTAATCACACCACTAATCCTGTCGTTCTGTCCTAGTGCCCCAAATATAGGTACCTGCTGTCCTGGGAACTGCTGTGTGTGTTCTAGATGCTATGAATACTCCTGGAGATGGTGGCATCCTTCTAACTATGAAATCTATAATCACACACTGACTGATTCTTCATGAGATTATGACAGTTTTCCACCTCTGAAAATAATGTTGATTGATATGTTTTTAAGAGACTGACATATGTAACTCTTTATTAAAAATTATTAAATAACTCCTTGAAATAAAAAGGCAGTCATGTAATTAATAGTTATGTAGTGCTTGACAGCATAATCATTCATTACCAATATGCAGGAATAAAATGACTGCTAATTTCATCTTCAGAGTCCTTGGAGGTAAAGAAAAGAATACTCTGAAAGGAAGAAAACTTGGAAGAGAATATGGCTTTTGTAATTACTGGAGAGTTTCCTTGACTTAGTGTGGGGAAAAAAAGAGCTAGAGAGGTGGCTCATGGCTCTTTTTGGTAAAATGTTGACTTCACAAGCATGAGTTTGATGTTCAGTACACACAAGAAAGCTTGGTATGCTGGTGTGTGCTAATAATTCCAGGACTGGGGATACAGTTAGACTCCTGAGGCTTATTGGCTCTTCCCGACAGTCTACCTTGTAGGACTCAGGTACAAGTAAAAGACCCATCTCAAAACATGAGATGAAGGGTGCCTGATGAATGACATCCAAGACTGTCTTTTAGCTCCTATGTGCACTTGAAAACACATGAATACGTAAATGCATCCACACATTCACATGCAAGCACCCTTAACCATTAAACTGTGAATAATGTTGTATGCTATATTTATTTAAGGGGCTGTCTAAAATATTTATAAATTTTGAAAAAAGTAAAATTAGAAACTTGTTTGTAGAGCAGTTTCTAACATCTATTTATTTACTTACTTATTTTGGAGAGGTACTAAGTATTGAATCCAAGGTCTTTTGCATGCTAAGCATGCTGTCTACCATCGAGCCACATCCACA
The DNA here is from genome assembly GCA_004026605.1 of Ondatra zibethicus. Classification (NCBI taxonomy): domain Eukaryota; kingdom Metazoa; phylum Chordata; class Mammalia; order Rodentia; family Cricetidae; genus Ondatra; species Ondatra zibethicus. Next base: position 9,709 of record PVIU01018492.1, read on the forward strand.
GTTAAGCACTTATCTTTCTTCAACTGTTGTTTTAGTTAAAGATTTTTTTAAGGTCTTTGGAAAAACATGAAATTATCTATTTGTTTAGTGTTGGCAAAATGTCTCCATAAATTATTCAGAATTATTGATGAGTTCTAGATTCTAAATCTCAACAGACTATTTTTTTTGGCTTATTTCTTGTAATTTCGAAGCAAATGTACACAGCAGAGCAAGGCCTTCCTTCTAAACACAGCCATTAATTCCCAGGTCTTGGGTTGAATCAGAAGCCACAATTGCCTCTTTTATCATCACAGAAAAATATTAGGATATAATATGTTAATATAAAACATAGTACAATGACCCCTTCGCATGTAGGTGAGGCATTGAAAAACTCTGACCACAATGAACCAGTTAATGAAACTTTGATTGAGATCTCAGCACTTTGTTTTGTGTTTTCTTCTTTTTTATTTTAGAGCTGTGGCCCAGACTCACTTGTACAGGTTGGGAATGTGAGCTTATATCATGGTGGTGCACAAGAACTTCACCATGTGAATTCCCATTTACTTCTTAAGAGTTGAGAAGCCACTGGGCATGGTGACTTGCTCCTTACACCAGAGCTTGGCAGTGGCCTCCTGTGATAAACTCACTGGACTTCACAATGAGTGTCAGGTCAACTTTGACTACAGAGTGATACCTTGTCTCAAAAATATAGTAGGGTAGATTATATGTTCTTTTTGCAGTTAAAATCTTAAATAAACACATGGAATATAAAACAAAAACAACAGAACAAAAATATAATGGGGAAGACATGTAGAGTTTTCCAATGTAATCACACCAATATGTGGTGAGCTTCAATTGATGTCACGACCTGGGCCTGAAAACCGCATCTTGGCAGCCAGATGCTGTGCATCATCTAGAAAGATAGTATTAAAAGAATCAACCCATAAAACTTACACCATATTATTTAAAAAAAATTCTTAAGGCCTTCTATAATGCACCTTCAATTAACCGTCTAAATCTTTTTCCTTCCTTTGTTATTTTTCTCTCCACTTTTGAGTTGCTCTAGACTTTTACTTCTTTCCCTTTCCAATTGTGTATGGCCATTAAGATCCCAGTCTACTATACCTCTTTCGGAGTTTGTATTGCCCCTCTCTTGCCTGGACATCAGTCTGTACTTGACTTACAATATAAACTCCATATCCAGTCTGCCATCTTTCCTTTATTGCAATTCAGCAGGTATTATCTGCGCATAGCTTTCACGGTATTTTCCGATACACGGTATTTTCTGAGCCATCTCCTCCAGTTGTGAGTTACTTATATCGTCACTAAAGTTAATTTAGGTAAAGATGTTTTCAGGTTATCTGTGCCAGGACAGCTAGCTTCATGTCAAACTTGCAGCAATCAACTCTTCGGTGCCTTGAGGCTGTCCTTGAGTCCAACAGAGATAAATAGTCTAGAAAATCCATCCTAGCCTTAGATGGAGGACAGTACTGAAGAAATGGAGTCATCATAGATGACTAAAGATATTTTAATAATATGTTACTTTTATGACCTATTAAAAGACATTCATATATAGAAGCATCCTAGATGCGAAACAACAGATGAAAGAATAAAGTAAGTGTGGTGTTTTCAACTGTGTTGAAGAATGAAGTTATGTAATTTGATATACTTGTTCATGTGTGATTTGGTTATCCCCATGTTCTGGACATACGTCCTTAAATAAATCACCCATTCTTAAAGCACCAAGACTTACACATTTAATAAATTTGTATGTGGTCAAGTAGGGGTCTGGCTAGCTTCTGATCAATCTATTGTCTTGGAGACCATTGTCTAGCCAACATTACTGAAGGATTAGAATCCTGAAAGATGGTTTTTAATAGTATTTGAAATGTAAGGACTTACTTTGGCTGTCATGAGGTATGTGGTTCCATTTTTAGGGTAGAGTCAGTCTATGTATTCAAGATTGCTCTATCTTAATTGCATGGATTGCCATTCTATCTTAGCATTCCATCCCTTCTCTTACCCATTAATGGTACTATCTGGAGGTTAAAGGAAAGATCCCAGTATCTAGCAAACAAGTTTGATTTTAGACTTAAATCCCAGTTCTTACACAGTCCCTATAATCATGGTACAAAAGCATCAGCTATAACAGTTCATTTTTTATTGTGCATACATGACCATAGCTACACTTTTTTTTAGTGCTGGGGTTTTGACTAGGGGTCTCTTTAGCTGGTTTATTTGCTGTAAGAGAGAAGAAGAAAATTTCCTGATTGTTTTTACAAAATTACCACCATGAATAGGGATTTTTCTCTTAATTTTTTATACAACAGTTGTTCTTTGCTGTCATCCTTCTATAACTGTACCTTCTATTCTTCTTGTTACATATAAAACTAAACAAGATACAAGAGCAAACAACCTGCAACATGTCTTTCTGGTTGTGATTTTCCTTAGAGTGACTTACTCTGGTTTTTGGAAACATGTGTTCTAGTCTAGCCCGAATACTCAGTATCTTCTACAGACTCTCCAGGTGCTATGTTTCTTCCTCTACCAATAACCTTTTTTCCCCACATATTTCTGTTAAACTTACTTCTCTTACTTTGTGTGTGTGTGTGTGTGTGTGTGTGTGTGTGTATGTGCATGCATGTGTGCATGTGTGTACATGTTTATGTGTGTGACAGTACACATTTGTGGGTACATGGAGGCTAGAGGACAACTTTGTGTGTGATTCATCATACATTGGTCATCTTATTTTTTGGGACAGAGTCTTTTAATTTCCCAAGACTGGCCAAGTAGCCGGGCGATGGTGGTGCATGCCTTTAATCACAGCACTCAGGAGGCAGAGGCAGGCAGATCTCTTGAGTTCAAGGCCAGCCTGGTCTACAAGAGCTAGTTCCAGGACAGGTTCCAAAGCCACAGAGAAACCCTGTCTCGAAAAACCAAAAAAAAAAAAAAAATAGCTGAGCATGGATGGCTAATGATCTCCCTGCCACTCCTGTTTATCTATCTATCTATCTATCTATCTATCTATCTATCTATCTATCTATCTATCTATCTATCTGCTAGAATTACAATGTCTGGATTTTGAAATGTAGATTCTGAGGGCTGAGTTCAGGACCTACTGCTTGCATGTCCCAGACTGCAGACTGAGCTCCCTCCCTCCTGCTCGTAGTAGTCATTTCTGTTTGACTTTTATCATACTGTGTTCAGATTTAATATATATATATATATATCTTTTCACTAAACTAAGGTCCTCTAGGAGGGTGGATAATCCATCATTAATTTTGTTCCCAACTTTCACAGTGCTTCACTTTGTTCCTGACCACCCTATAGATGACAGTAAGTTAAACAATGTTGGAGTTTATCCATTCATTACACGAGGAAGAAATAGGAGCCTGGAACTGATAAGGGCTGACTACATTTAATATGACACTAATTTACTTTCATGTTTTTGTATATACTAACAACATACACTTGAAAGGAGAAAAAAGGAATTGCACTTGGCTACATCCCAAGGCACTAGCCATTTCTATCAGCAAACAGTTCCTGGTTACAGGTTGGAGCGCTGATTCATTCATACAGTGAGTACATTTGCTTTGACTGGTGTTCTGTAGGGTGTTCAATGCCTATCCTTTTTCTTGCTAGGAATTCATTTGAATGTCACAGAGTGTAGAGTAGGTAAATCCAGTGGAAAGTGTCCAGGAGGAAAGATCATATCCCAGCATTTTGCTATCATCCTCCCAGCATCCCTCACAATTACCATGAACAGATTCATCATCATTATAAAACGGTCAGGCCATTACCTTCAACCTAGGAAATCCAGGCTTTTGCCTGTCACTTTGTAAATAGTCTGGGTTCCACTTCTGTTTATCTGTGGTGTGATCAGGAGTACAGACAGCTTTGAGGAACTAAGGTACAGCCTTGGGGAAAAGATTGTTAAGTGTATAATGGGACGAGAAAAAGAAACATATGAATAAATCCAGTTCTCTGTGTTCTCCTTCTGCTTTTCTTGGTATGTTTAAGACATACTTAATACATACATCGGAAAAGGCCAAGAGCAGCTTCCTCAGTGCTGTGTGATAACCGAGCGTAAATCCTCCTCTCGATGGGTAGTTGCCATGATTAATTGCATTCAGCCGACATTAGGCTGCGTTATTATCAGCTGCTTGCTGTTCAGCACTTGCTAGGCTGTTAATTATTGTTGTGTGGCTCTAAGGAATGTTTTCAAAACATTTTAGAATTCCACCACTGTGATGGCGCAGGGAGGAAGTTATTATGCCACTATTCTGCATAAGGAAGACAAATAGATTTTTTTTTACAATAAAAATAATTTAATTATGGATTTTTTTCTTCGCTGGCTGTTGGTAACAGAAATGTATTCTTAATATCTTTCTGCATGTTACTTGTGGATCTCAGCTGCCCTGTATTTCTGTTTTATTTTGTATGTAAAAAGAATGCAATGAGTTTATGGGGTTAGAAGACAGTCAGATTAGAGACAATTAATTCAAACACTAAGATATTTTAGCATGGGCATTGAAAGCATTGATTCTTAGGTTGTGCAAATGTGAGTGTGTGTTCCTACTGAGCTCAGAAGCAGGAATCGGATCTCCCCGGGCTGCAGTTGCCGATGGTTGAAAGCCAACCCATGTGGGTGATGGTAATCAAGCTCAGGTCCTTTGAGAGAGCAACATGTTCTCTTATCACCGAGAAAGCTCGCTAGCCCCGCTGCTGGAGTTTTTATGAATTAAAATGAGGGCAAAACTTCACTGGTGAATCCTTATTCTGTAGACTAAGAAATAGAAATGAATTGAAGTTTTTATTTATTTGTATTTTATGTGTAGAATATTTGCTCATATGTATGTGTGTGTAGTGCATATACATCTGGTGCCTGAGGAGGCCAAAGGGGGTTAAAAATGGTTGTGAGCATCCATGTGGGTGCTGGGAACCAAATCCATATGCTCTGCCAAAGCAGCCAGGGCTCTTAACCGCTGAACTGTGTCTGCAGCCCCTAAAGAGGAATTCAAGACAACCTGTTCCTTTTTTGCTGTTTTTTTTTTCTGAGCCTGGGGCCCATCTCCAAACACAGGTTATTGTCAGCTAGGTTTATCTATACACTCTGAGATACCACCCTAGAATTTCTATATGTTGAGGTTTTAATTCCAGGTCTGCCAATTTTTCTGTCTTCAATGTGAGGGCTGAGCATACATCAAATTAATTTTATTTCAGGAAGAGACTTGACTAACAAAGTGTAAGATAGATAAAAGATAGTCCTCTTCTTGGGGCTTCACAATGAACCAAAAGGAGATGCTATTATTGAAACAAAGATGTTACCTTTGAGAGGACAAACAGTAGGAATTGACTCAAGTCATCTCTTTCAAATGTTCCTGATCAACCCAAGAATCCAAGAATAACATACACTTTCATTTCACGTTCAGAGAGTTTAGGTTTTTTATTTTAGGCTTTGCAGGCACTTGAGTCACCTTTCCCCTTTCATTTCTCTAAGATCCACAGAACCCCACTCCAAAGACATCATGCTGAGTGTCCTGGGCCTAGAACATGGGATTTCGGCCTGTCACTTTGTAGTTCTTTAAATGCTATTTCTAAAGCAATTGCCAGTTTGTTCCTTAAAATGTGGCTCCTCGAGGACTGACAGTCATCTATTTATGGTGGCATTCCTGGTGGCTAGTCACTTTTTCCAGCTCTGTCATCACTACTGTTTCAATGAGGTCATTCTGGTTCTGAGTTTGCTGCTCCAGGTAGCTGAGAATGCTTCCACAGGACATCTCATTCCTAGCTTTCTTTATAGCGCTTCCTTGGGGTGTCCTACCCCAATATACAATTCCTCTTTTCTAATAACCTATAGGCTTGTCACACCAAAGCAGTCCATTATAAAACAGTAGGGAGTTTTGCTTGCTTTAGTGACTTTCATGGGAAGACATTGGGAAATACTGCCATGCTCATGAATTTGCTAAAACTCTTAAGATGGCAAAGGTACAAGGTGACGTGAATTTAGAGGTATCTATTCAGCTACTGTTAATAATTATTCTGTGACTTCCACGGAGGCTAGCAAGACAAACTTGCCTTGATGTACAATTAATATGTACTGATTAAACATCTACTCTGATTGTAAATGGAATAGGGATATATTTTGATGATACACAAAATGACAAAGAAGATGCAGGAAGAGAACATCTTTTTTTTTTTTTTAATGTCAGTTGACTTCATTCATGTCTTTATTTGTTGACTGTCCCCAAGTTGAGTTTGTATTTTCACTCTGCTTTTGTCGTCACCCCAGAGCTTCTACTTGCTATATTTTGTTTTGCTAAGGATTATTTAGCCAACTGATTAGCATTTCAGTTATGATGTATACTATCAAAAGCACTAGGCATTATTGCTTTAGTCTCTTCAGTAAAGAAATAGGAGATAACTTTTTTTTCACATATTAACCAAGCATTCTGAAAGAACTACAAGTAGCCAGAAACTGTAATTTCAGGGCTTTGCTGAATGTGATTCTTGTGTTCAAGTGAGGGTTAGGGTAGATGATACACATGCAAATAGACATAAGTTCAGGGAGTGATAAGTGCTCCACAAATCCAAACAGGTGGATTGCTAACCAGCTGCTGCTGTCTTTCACTTTTACATCAGTGTGTTTACGGGAAACAGCCTAGTGGATTATTTCTCGCTTTGTTTTGGTTAAAGTAAGCTCTTTTGTGAAATGTATCATTTACATGCTGACTGTAAGAAGTGGCTTTAGTCCCCATCTCAGTTCAAGCATTTGTGTCTAACTAGCTGACAGTGAATCTGAGCTGGATGGTTGGAGGTGGCATATATTCAAATGCTTGGTTTTTGACATAAAACTGTTGAAGGTGCAAGTCATATGTCAGGGCATCATCCATTAGGTAATGCATTGGTGTCCTGTGTTGAAGTATAAGTTACATTGATAAATTGTTGTGTGCTCTTTGTGCTACTTGGAAGCACACTTGGAGTATGGAGGGTTTCTATGTCTCAGACTCATGTATGTTTATTTTAAGTGTTCACCAAGATGCCCCATTCTGGGTCAGGTTGATCCCTGACTCTGTAATAGAGCTGAAGAAGAAAAGCAAGCAGCCACAGACATTAAAAACATGGTGCCCTTGAGAGAAGCCATTTCCAGCTGAGGTTACTATTGCTTAATCCCATGGTGTGAAGACTACAGTAAGAATAAGAAGCCATAAGCTCATCCATGGAGAGAAATCTCTGTTCTGCCAGTGACTCTTAGCCAAGAACTCCAACATGACAGTTTCAGTAGGACACTGTCCCCAGACATTTGTGCAGGATGGTGTATGCACCCGATCTGTTCATGTTTTGCTATCTGTATATCTACTTATAAACTGTATGAACAGAAAAACATGTCTTACTGTTTGTTCATTTGCTTTTTCTTGCTCCATGATTAATAAACTCACTTTCTTAGAACTGAAATTACAGCTTCAGTAACTCATTCTCTGTATAACTGCTTACTTAAGATTTCAGAATAATGGATATAATCAGAGAAATTTGTGCATGTCAGCAGCATCTCAAATTCACTGCTAGTTAGCATGTTAGGAGAATGGTAAGTACACTAGTCCACCATCCATGCATTTCCAATGTCCAAAGAGCTAAAATGAATTAGTATTTGTCAATTACTTAATTAACCAAGAGTCTCCACATATAATCATAAGAGCATTTAAGGAAATACCCACACTTCCATCCCTTCTTACTGCATTCTTCCTTTAAATGAAACTTACTAGTACCCACCATTATCATCCTTTGCAATGTTTTTTGATGCTTAGAAAGGATGTCTAACTAGGAGAAGAGAGAAGCAATTATTTGGACATCAGGTAAAGTGTAGTGAAGGAACATGGACAAACAGTGGAGTGGTTGAATAAACATGTAGAAATGGGAACACTGGATATTTGGTTTCTTTTGAACCAATATTTTGCCTTAAATATAACAGTATGTTGGGATGTCATAGTACAGTGTATTCTGTATTTGAGCATGCTGTTATAAATGAGAATACATAATTCTGAATGCCAGCTTGTAAAGTAAGTTGTTAGAATGTAATCAGATGCCCTGAGTGTTTCTGGAAGTGCAGAGTGCTGCAGAAATTCTAAATTGCGATTGTTCACACATTAAAGATTGTCACCTGTCTCTCAAAGCTGCTATGAAGAGGTGTCAATGAACACACTCTTAGATAGGCACTCTGCTTGTTGCATTTGTTATCTTCGGAAATGGCAGTAGTAGTGAAGCATGTCTTAATGAAAGACTAATGAATTTCAAAGTTATAAACCTTAGAAGCACGATTATCTTCAGCTAATATATAAACAATCCCTAGAAATAGTAAAAATTGTAATAATTCATAATGGCATTAAATGTTCCACGAATAAAAGCAACACAGATATTAGACATAGAATTGTTCAAATAAGCTCACGTATTTGTGGGCATATACACGTTGAGTGAACAGATGTGCACACATGTGCACATACATGCACACATGTGCTACGAGACGCCAAGCACATAGCGACATAGTTTGCTAACTCAAACAATGGCAAGGGCACTTTCCTAAATTCTCTGCATATTCATGTTGACAGATAACAAAAGTGATTTTAGCTCTATGTTTGCTTTAAAAAAAATAAGCTCCGTTTCCTTTGCTTCCTGTGCCTCAGTTTCCAAGCAATGCACATACTCAAAACTTTTTTCTTCCAGCTAGCCCTTCTTACCATTAAGCACTTGCTTTTTCTAAGATTTGTAAGTTAAAGTTAGTTCAGGTTAAGCCTGGACATGAGTTCATCAAGTATTATCATGCACTCAGAAACATTTATGTATTTAACTTATGACAATTATAGTACTTCAGATTTCTTAAAGAGCTTTATAAGCAAGACAACATTCATGCAGTCTTTCCAGTTTATATAATTTATGTACTCTAGATTACATATCATCATCATACTTTCATTGAATTCAGTTCAAAACTAAAACCAGTAGGGAATAGCTAAAAGCATATAAATATGCAAATATTTATTAATAATTTAGCTTTAGCTAGCTCTAGTAAGCTTTTCACAAAACAGTGGTTACTTTCTAAAACAAACCCTTTTTAATTTTTCTATTCTGTTCTCCTCTAGTCAATTCACCATTGAAATGGGAGGCAGTTAAACCAATCTGTAGTCTAGAAGCTAGCTTTCATGTAAACTCTTGAAAATGCGCATATACCTAAGCATTTCTCTAGGAACCACTATATGTTAAGCGTATTTGTGAAACTGAAAAATAAATCACTAATCACGTCTCAGGGTGGGGGTATAGCTCAGCCAGTAGCCTGTTTGCTGTGGAAAACACGTGGACATGTAGACAAAAGCCAGTCGTGGTAGTGCCATCACCACTGATGAGGTGGAGATAGGCTGGCCAGCCGTCAAGCCGGATAGGTGAGTTCCAGCTTCAGCTAGAGAAGCTGCCTCAAAAAAATAAGGTAAAGAGCAATTCAGGGAGGCTCTTTATGTCAATCTCTGGACTCCAAACATGCACCTACACACAAGTGCACTCTGAGGGAGAGGGAAAGAGGGAAAAAGGGAAGGATGGAGGAGAGAAAGAGAGAGAGAGAGAGACCATAATGTATGCTAGTTTGTGACGTTTTTATATTTCTAAATTTACCTTACATACAATAATGCCTTTTGCGTCTATAAACTTTGGATGTCGAGGTTTAAATATACATATACTTTTAAGAGATTTTTTGGAGAATGGCTATATCCATTCCTTATTTGAAACTTGTCACCACATGAAATGTTTATCTAGTAATTCATTCAATAGGATTTTTGGAGTTTTAGTGGAAAACGCTATGAATGGAATATTAAACTTGTTATGGCAGTCCATCAGAAAGTGATCTAATTGCCATTTGTAGGTGCATATTGAATATAACTTGTGAAATAGCTCAGCAACTTCCCGCTGAGATAGCTGGGTTAAAGGGCCACACTGTTGGACTTGCCAAAAGGCTCTGCCTTCACATTGGGAGTGGGGAGATGTCTTAGTGGGTTGAAGTGCTTGATATACAAGCATGAGAAGCCAGAGTTCAGATTGGACCAAGCTCCTCCCAGAGGATTTCGACCTTGTTTGGTAGCTGGAAAATCTACATACATGGCTTGCAATACTTTCCCATCCTTGATACTGTGCATTCCTCTGTTGCACATCTTTATGTTGAATTTATAGCATCCTCACCTCTCTCCATAAAGTTTTTCCTGGAGAGAGTCAGATGTGCGTTTTATTGCAGATTCAGTCATGGAAGCTGACAAAAGGTATCATTTAAAAAAGAGCTTGCTAAGTAAGCAAGAAAATTGCTGCCTGGACCCCTAACTGGATGCTGGGTGGGTATGGTGGACCACCTGTAATTCCAGTGCTGGAAGACAGAGACAGGTGCCCCTGGAGCAAGCTAGGTAGCGAGAGCACACATGTCAATGAGCTCTGGGATTGATTGGGAGAGCCGATCTCATCAGAAAAAGGTGGAAGAAAAATCAAATAAGATTTAAAGTATCAGCCTCAGCCCTCCAAATGCATGTACACACACTTGCACCTGTACACCACACACACACACGCGCGCACACACACAGAGACACAGACACACGCACATACCCAACGCATTTGCTGATGTGTTTACACATGTACATCTACCACGCACATACTCTTTAAATGACGAAAAGATAAAAATAAACAAAAATCATCATTCAGTCACTTTCCATTTTCCTCTGTCGAGTGATTCTGGTCCCTTTTATCTTCCTCCAAATTTCTCTCCAAGCAAACTGTAGCTTCTTTGTGATCCTGTCGGGTTTCATCTTTGGGCTATCAGTGGTGTTTCTATCAAAGTGTCTCTGTTTATCGAAGGGCTTATTATCTGGCCAACAGAACTATCCAGAGCCTGCACAGAAACTCAAGGTCTGATAAATCAGAAATCAAAGTGACTGTGCAGTATAAAAACTGTTGTGGCAAACACCACACCTGGACTTCAGCACAGTCCCTTCCACGTGACTCTGAGCTCCAGCCAGTGAACCCCTTTCTTATGCGCAAGGTCTTACCGGATAATGAGTGACTTTGCAACAGATGAATGTGAGAAACAACTCAGAAAAGCCAGAGCGATCAAAGGCAGAGGGGTAGAGGGACAGCAAGGCTGGGAGGAGAAACCAAAGAGGACAGCAGACTGAGTGATTAAAAAGAAAGAATTAAGCCTTGCTTGTCTATTTTGGGGGATGTTTCACATGTGTGGTACCAGGATAGACATCACGTTAAGCTGGGCTTAATGTCAGCCATGATAACTAGAAGGAAACTTTGAGGGTGTGTAATATTTGAACTTATTTAGTATGAATTTATATGCAATATGTATAATAATTTTTCAAAATCCCATTATTTTTACATTTTTGTTTAATTCTGACTCTTAAGAGAAAAGCATTTTTCTGTGAAAACAGAGTTCTGTTATTTCTACTTATGGGCCATTAAAAAGTTCTAAATTTATTGGAAAATTGTATGGCCTTCCACAGAAGCAGGTACACTGTACAACTTGGGACACTAAAGCCATAAGCCATTTATTTATTTATTTAACCATTTATTTGTTTGTTTGCGTGTTTATTTATTTACTTGTTTGCTTAGACGGGATGCCGTATACCTCAGGCTGGTCTCAATCTTACTATGTAGCTGACGGTAACCTTGAACTTCCAAGGGTCCTTTTCTTTACCTCCCCAGTGCTGGGATTACAAGTGTGTACCATCACACCTGATTTTTGCAGTGCTGGGAATCAAATCTAGGGTCTTCTGAATGCTCCATCAATATTCATAACTGAGCTACATTCCCAGGCCAGTGTTTACTTTTAAAATATGGATCCCTCCCCATGATGGCTCTGTTGTTGATATAAGTTATGTGGCAGTTTATTTCTCTGCTAGCAGTGATGTAAATCCTATTTATACAGAATCACTGAAATGCATTACCCTAACAGTTTAGGAACAAGAAAGAATGAGGAGTATTGCTTTCCATGAGTTTCAGTCTTTAATTATGACATTCTTCCTTGATTAGAGTTATAATCACACAGAGCTTTGTAAATCTTGATTACTAGCAGAAAATGTAGGCTTAATGAAACTCAGGATACTCTTGAAAAGCACATATACTTTCCTTTAGACTGTGGAGATTTTTTTGCTTAAACAATTATCTGAACTTAGAGTTTTAGAATATTCAAATAATTGTATGTAAAGAAACTCATTTGGGACTGGAGAGATTTCTTAGTGGGTTAAAGTGCTTGTTATACAAGCATGAGAAGCCAGAGTTCAGATCCTGAAACCCATATAAATGCCAAGCATGTTAACACACATCTGTAACCTCAGTACACTTACTGGCTAGATGGTCTAATAAAAATGGCAATCTTTTACTTCAGTTATGGATAGACAGAAATCTAATAAGAAAGCTAATACTCATCAAAAAAAAGAAGTTATCACAAGCTGGATGGCATGGTACATGCCTGTAATATCAGCATCCAGGAGGATGGGGCAGGACTGCAGCAAGTTTGAGGGTTACGTCCAAACAGCTCTCAGCTACAGAGTAGATAAAACTGTTATTGTAGTGATTTGGATGAGAATGGCACCACATGCTCCTATATTCAGATCCTGGACTTCTGTTGGTGTTGGGAAGGATTAGGAAGTGTGGTCTTACTGGAGAGGTGGCAACTGGGGCTGGCTGTGAGCTTTCAAAAGACTCCGTCCATTTCTAGTGTACCTTTCTGCTTTCTACTTGGATGTCAAGATGTGCGCTCTCAGCGTTTTTACAGGCATGTCTTTGTTCTGACATCATGGTCTCTAACCTCCTGAAACCATAAACCCAACTAAATTCTTTCTTTTATAAATTTTTTTGGTCATGATGTTTTGTCACAGCAATAGAAAAGACAATAAGACAGCTATCAAAATGTTTCCAAATACTTCATTGTGCATGTGTGCATGGGATTTAATTTTTCTGCAGTTTTAAGTGTCATTTTTATAGTATGATATGCCAAACAGTTGCTTTCAATTATTTGTCTCTTCAATAAGCTCACATATCTGGGTGATTTCTGATTATAAGACAGAGGGTTTCTATTGTTCCCCAATGTTTCACGGTGCCCCGTTTCTTGTGTCCATAGAGATATTTACATCAGGAATTCCAGGTGCAACAGTAGAAATAAAAATGACCAAGTCATTTCTTTGGCACGATAAACACAGCAAGTTCTCCCGGTGAGCAAGGAGAAGTGAAGAAGCTTGCAGTATCAGATGAGGACAGAAAGCTGGGGCAATCATGACCACTGGGCGACTAGGAGAAAATGGTTAAGACCGTCTCTCAACCTGGAGGAAACTCTCTAACAATGAAATGTTGCTTTTCCAAATCTCATTCATTGCTATGATAGTTCTTGAATTACCTTGTCAAATCCAACAGCCAATATAAATGAAGCAACATTTAATCATTCTGGGAGAAGCAGAGGACAGATGTAGATATTATACTTCAATATAGGGAAACAGTCTCGAAATGTCATTAACTTTTGAATTAATAATGAGCACTGATTGTTTGAAAAAAAGATGACATATTCCCCCATTTAGACTATGGGACAAGAAGTTAATTTAAATGCTTAGAGTACATATATTGGAATAACTTGATGTCAAATAAATCTTTCAGTCTTAATATAAAAGTGGCATTTATAAAAGCTATCACAGATGTAGCTAAAGGCAAGCTTTCTCCCAGTTTTAATCAATTGAGACCTTATAAAAAGCCATTCCATTGTTTTACTTTCACTAGACTTTTATTTCAGGTCAGTTGAAACAAAAGATATATACTCCAGTTATTTTTTATTGCGTATTGATTACTGATGAAATAGTTTTCTTTGTGTCACATATAGTTATTTTTATAGTTTCCTATACCAGTTTTAGAAGGAAGAAAATTTTCTTTTCATGTTATGGGTAAGGAGATCAACATTTGGCATTTGTCTAAGTACATATATCTAATGAGCTCTGCATCCTGTTGCAGCCTTCTAGGATGTCTAGGATAACATGATCAGATCTGCATTAGGAAGATAAAAATCTTCCATCCATTATTCATTTTCTATTTGCTTAATAATATGTGTGATTTACTTACACATTCTTAACTCATTCATCCACTTTATAGATAATATATCTCCCCTCCCACCACCAAACTGGGGTAGAGGGCACCTGACTGATTTTCCCATCACTCAGTTTGTCAGTGGGGAAAAACTGCCTCATTGTCTTGGTTTGGAAATATCTGAGCTATTACCTTTCATGACAGTCAAAGGGTGATTGTAGCTGGAGTAGAAATGAGTCAAAACATGAATTCAACCTTGTCAGAAAAGTTTCAGATGGGAGAAACTCTGGTCTAGTGAAGAAAAACAATGTCCATTCTCTGTGTGCAATACTCCTCCCAGAGCTCAAGCCTTTGTCTCGGTTTTCTCTTCTCTTGGTAATTCATTGTCCTTGAAGCTGGCTCAGACCCACGGTCTTCAAGAGTGTCCCAGGGCATGAAGAATCAGGAAAATGCCATGATCTTTGAATACATATATTATGGTCTATATGTATTATGTATATGAACACACACATTTCACTTAGTCTCGCCTTCAGTTTTGAAATTCTGGACTATTCAGAACAGTTTGCTGAGCCATATTTGCTCCATACCCCTGCAAAGGAAGCCCTTGGTCCCTGCCTGAGCCTGATTTCTACCAATGCTAGTTACTGAGTTGAGCCGCAAATCCCAGGTTTCTTAGTTACACACAGAGTAAAACTTTAAACTGTAAGGAGATGGAGGCACGTCTGAAGTATGTTTTCCTTCTTTTATTGAAAATAGTTTCCTTTCTCATACATTATATCCTGATTACAGTCTCACCTGCCCTCTCTACTCCTAGTTCCTCCCCAGTTCCTCTTCCATCTATAACTTTCCCTTTCTGTCTTGTCACTTTGAATGGGTCAAGACAGAAGGTCAGCTATGTTTAAGCGTCTGCGTTGCTGGGAAACTCACTACCGCTCCCTCATACATGTTTAGTAATGCCCTAGCGTGGTACCTTTGTGGAAATTCAGTTTAACAGCCCTGTTCACATGGGGTGGTCATAGTCTTACATCTTAGAAGGAAGAGGTTGAATGTAAAATGCTTTTAGGCTGCTCAGCTCTTTAATGTGGACAAGTGGGAAAGAGCGAAGACAGAATAGTATTTTCTCTTTTAGTATGATAATTGCTAGTGATGTTTAAAAGAAAGTAGATGAAAAATGACAAATGAGCAAAAGGCAATTTCACCTTTCAGGAAAGGTTAAATGCAACTATGATTTACCACAGTTAAAGGGGCCCAAGTGTCCCATTTACATTTCGACTTTAAATATGAAGAAAACCACAATCAAGAGATAAAAACAAAACAAAAACCAGGGGATGCTCTAAACTCAATACATAAATTGAGCCAACCATCTTACACTCTTTATAGATAACAAACCAATCTACAGTAAATCTTGCCATTTCCTGGGATATTTATAGGACTCTATGATATGCATGATATATGGTTTGCGTGTGTGCATGTGTGTATTTTACCATCAATACTTTCACAGGACATTCTGTGTGACACTAATATACCACACAAGAAAAATTTCTGTCTTTGTATATCATCTGAAAAATGTATTACTGATAAGAATGTCTTTTAAAAAGGGACTAAAGACAGATAATGACTTTTAGCCAGAAAAAAATTCTGAATCAGGCAGGCTGGTGTTCCTAACTTGTACCAACAGGGTTATTGTTATCCTACATTCCTGCCTTAGGTAAAAAAAAATAAGATTCCAAAATTTATTCTCATCTAAAGGTAATAAATATCACAATTTAAGGAAAGTTAGCTTTAAGAGAAAAAGTATAATTATTTCTGTCTGCTATTAGTCAATGTTACTAAAGCATAAAATTAGTTAAATACAAGCTAACTATGGCAAGTCACAAATCATTATTCAAACAAAAATGCATGTAATTATCATGAAATCCATGAGTAACCAATGCTAGAACTTGGATACAAGCATACAATAATCCAACAAAACTTTTAGAAATTTATATTTAAGTTCAGAATTGTCAAGTAATGAAATATCTCTACAAGAGTTATTAAGACCTTTTAATAAACTCCCCTTGAACCAACAATCCAAAATGGATTTCTTCACACTTTCCCATGCTGTTTTCTAATTGAGTGAAATTGAATTCTGCTGCTTAATGAAATTTCAACAAAGACATGAACAATCTAACAGTAGGCCTAGATCTACTCAGACTGTTCTTTAAGCTGCATATTTTTAAGGGCAATAGCCTATATTTGTGTCTAGATTCTAAGAGTCACTTAGGTTGTAAGCAGAAGTCACCTAAAGTTAAAAGAACAGCAAAAGATAGGGTCTTAGGATTTGGAAGAACCCCTTTTCCTCACATCTTTGTTATGAAAGTGAAGCCACGCAGACTGACCCTAAGATCCTGCATTTGCCACTTCACTAAAGGAGGTAACCTCTTTGCTGTAGGGAGGGTAAAAGACACTTTAGTGAAGCTGTAAATGCAGGATCTTGGACAGTTTGATGCATAATTTTGTTTGTTATTTTGACTTTTGTATTTTGTTCACCTATGCCCAAATTTCACTGTTTTTTTTTTCCACAATCAGGTAGGTACTGATTTATTTGCTGCCTCTGCAGAAAACCAATCAGATATCTGAGTACAATTCTAGAGCTGTTTTGAAAGATTGACAGTGACTGTCCCAAGACAGTTGCCTGGTGGGTTCATCTGCCCTCACTGAAGACCTGGATGCTCTACTTGATCATAAACTCAGAGGTGACATGGTTTCCTTCCCCTTTCATTTATGAAAGGGTTAATCACTGAACACCATCACAGCTCTTTCAACCATCTTTGTCTCCTCTTGGCTCAAGATAAATAAATATTCCAGTCTATCACATAGGCAGGACGGGTACAGCTAACACAGGGCGATGGGACTCTCATTACGCCATTCATACTAGCAAGGGAGAAATGATCAACTCTCTGTGTCAACTGTCAAAGAGCTCAAGAATAATTTTTAAATGCAGGAAGTATTTCTCCAGGGCTGTGGTATTTTCTGCCTCTGGGCTTCATCCACCTTCACTAGTGTCCCAAGCTGTGCCACCACTGATTTACTCCTCTAGAAACAGTACTCCATCAATGTCCTCAAGCTGCCACTGCCACCAAGCTTTCCCTGTCCCCAGGCATCTTGCTTACAGGAGGAAATTATTCACTTGCTTGTATGCTACATGCAAAACAAACTATTTTTAGCTGTTTGCATTTATCACCTCATTTTGCTATCAGGGCTTGGTTGGGAAACGCAGAGAAGGACAAAGGAGTGGTAAACTTTACCTTAGACAAAGGAATTATGAGCTTGCTGACTGCGACATGGGTTATCATAGACAGTGACAGAGAAATGTGCAGGCGAGTCTAGTGGCTGTCACGTGAGTTTTGTCTCGTCCTGCCAGGTAGCAACGCGAAGTGGACAGTCAATGATGATGGTGGCAGGCTTACAGTTTTTCTTGTCTACTCTAGATAGGCTGTGTAGAGTTCCTGCCACAGATACATCTGAAATTTAAAATGGAATAGAGACTCTTAAATTAATTTTCTAATGGATTCATAGAATGAGCAGGCACCAGAACCCTGGTTTTCTTTTTTAGGCTTTGATTATTATTTTTTGTTTGTTTTCTTAACGTTTATATTTTTGAAATAAAATTTCACTTACACATGATAATGCCTATATGCCTGTTTAGGTATGGCTTCCTAATGCTAGTTTTCCTTGTTTTGTGTGTGTGTGTGTGTGTGTGTGTGTGTGTGTGTGTGTCTGTGTCTGTGTGTGTGTTGGCCAGAGGTTAACATTGGGTATCTTCACCATTATCTTTCTACTTTATCAGGGTCTCTCACTGAACCAAGAGTTCACTAATGTAGCTAGACTGGCTGGTCAACAAACCCAGGAACCCTCTGCTACCTTGGATTTATATGTGTATGTTGCTACATTTGACATTTTTTACATGAGTGTTGGAGATCTGAACTCAGCACTCCATGCTCACATGGTGAAGTGCCTGACTGACTGAGTTATCTCTCTAGCCTTGATAATACTAATACTCATAATTACTTTCTAAAGTAGATATTATACTTAGAGAAATACAGAAAGACAATAGTGAGACAAAATATAGAATCTCAGTGTCTGGCTAAATGTATTCTCCATAAGATTACTGGATGTAAAAGAAGTATCTATTTGAGAAAAAAAAACAACTAGAACTCTGTTTTCAGAGAAAAAAGCCAGCAGGTACTGAGGTACTTGCAAGGGGAAAAAGAGAGTGTGTATTTCTGTCGGGGGCTATAGCATGATGGACCTGAGAGCTCATGCTGAAATTGAGGAGCTACTAGGAAACCTGACTCTTAAATTGGCATGCTTCTTTCCTCAGTCATGCTATGGAACAAGGGATTGAACCAGTTCAGAAGTCTCAGATGAGGTAGAACCAATAGGCAATGGTTCAATGGGTCTTACTCTAGTAAGTGGACCCAGGTAAGAGATGCATGCAGACCAATAGACTCTGTAACCATATGAAGCGCAAGAAATTCCAACAGCCCAATCAAAGAAGCAAATTATTTATGGAGGCTGGGGAGATGCCTCAGATGTCGTGTTTGCTACATAGGCATGAGGACCTGAGTTCAGATAATCAGCATTCACATAAAAAGCCAGGCAAGAAAGCTTACACATTTAATTCCACTGCTGTGGAGGCAGACAGGAGGATCCATAGGACTGGCTGCCCAGCCATTTTGGACAATCTGTAAGCTTCAGCTTTAGTGAGAGAGCATTCTCAAAAATAGGATAGAGAATGAATTAAAAAAAAACACTTAGTGTCGACTTCTGACCTCTGCAAACATGCGAAAATGTTCACGCACAACAGCACACACACATGCCCATATCTACAAACACATCCAAAACACGCACGTGCACGCACACACACAAACACACAGAAATTATATGGGGTAAAACAACATAATCACTTTCCAGAGAAATGTCATATTTGAGCTCTGGATGTAAGCTAGAAGATAATATACACATGGAGAGTCAGAAGACTGAAGATCAAAGTGGTGGTTTACATATGCACAACAGTCCCAAGATTATGCTCTAGTCCAGCTTTCCCCAGGTCTGCTCTTGCTACCTCTTTGCCTTCTAGCCTCATCAGTGTCCTTGATTCATCCTCACTGTAACTCGTTTTATGTTCATTTCTCCATCTTCTTTTGCTCCATGTCATGGATTTTAACGCTCACACCCCAATGCTCCTTATTTTTGTTTGACATGCTTTTCCACAACCCTCACTCTTCCTCATTCATCAAGACTTATTCACTCATAAATTCAGTCTCTCAAATAGGCAAGGGGCTCATTCGGAGACATCCTATCCTGTCTCTGTGGAGCTCATCACCTGACAGGACAGGCAAACAGACATTGACAAATAAGAATGGTTATTTGAGGTTTCTAAAGGAAGTATGCGACATGGTGGATGGGGCCTAGTCTAATACAAGGACGCCTGTGAGAGGTTCCTGGAGGACAAGTGTGAGGATGAATATGGGACAGCTGGGGCCAGCGTAAAACCATTAGCAGATTTCTATTGGAAGAGAATTGGGTTTAAGGGTTGTGTGCTCTGAGAATTAGAGGTCCTCGGACCTCTAATTAAATGGGCTGGATGGTAGAGCCCTTGCATAGAATGGGGAAATCTGAATTTTGATTCTCAGCATCAAACAATAAGAAGCAAAGATAAAAATATCAACAATGATGGCAATGATGAGTACTGGGAGTACTTATGTTAGTTTTCATCTCTGTATATATTGGCTGTGTTAGGTTCGATCAAATACAGCAGAACAATGTTGCTATGAACATAGTTGAACACATGTCCTTGTGGCATGACTGAGCATCCTTTGAATATATATACCCAAAAGTGTTATTACTGGGTCTTGAGGAATGTTATCTGAGAAATCACTATACTGATATTCAAAGGGGCTGTACCAGCTTGCATTCCTACCAGCAATGCAGAAGTGTTTCCTTTTCCCCACAACCTCTCCAGCATAAGTTGTCATCAGTGCTTTTGATCTTGGCCATTCTTACATGTATAAGATGGAATCTCAGAGTTGTTTTGATTTGCATTTCTCTGATGACTAAGGATGTTGAGCATTTCCTTAAGTGTCTTTCACCATTTTAGATTTTTCTGTTGATAGTTCTCTGTTTAGGTCTGTACTACATTTTTTGTGTTATTTGTTCTATTGATGACCAATTTCTTGAGTTCTTTGTATATTTTGGAGATCAGACCTCTGTCTGATGTGAGGTTAGTGAAGATCTTTTCCCATTCTGTGGGCTTCTGATTTGTCTTGTTGACCATGTCTTTTGTTTTACAGAAGCAGCATTGTTTGTAATAGCCAGAACCTGGAAACAACCTAAATGCCCTTCGACCGAAGAATGGATAAGGAAAATGTGGAACATTTACACAATGGCGTACTACACAGAAGAGAAATCTTGAAATTTGCAGGCAAATAGATAGAGCTAGAAAACATCATATTGAGTGAGGTATCCAAGACCCGGAAAGACAATTATCATATGTACTTACTCCATAACTGGTTTTTAAACATAAAGCAAAGAAAACAAGCCTACAATTCATATTCCCAGAGAACCTCGACAACAATGAGGACCCTAAAGAGATATACATGGATCTAATCTACATGGGAAGTAGTAAAAGACAAGATCTCCTGAGTAAATTGGGAGCATGGGGACCATGGGAGAGGGTTGAAGGGGAGGGGAGAGGCAGGGAAGGGAGCAGAAAAAAATATATAGCTCAATAAAATCAATAAAAAAATTTAAAAAATTAAAAAATATAAATTTATGTCAGTTTCATGTAACACACACACACACACACAAAAAAAAACCACACACACAGAGAACCCAAAAGAGCAGAAGATTTCCTTAAGACCATACCTAAGCCTATACTATACACAGTAGAGTCTTTTCTGAGTCATGGTATTCTTAGAATATGCTTGTATAATTCTTTAAATCCACAAAAATATTGTTAGTCTTGTTTAATACTAAGAAGAATTTAGTCATGTAAAGAAAGCTCCGAATGGTTAGGAATACTAACTCCTAAAGGCATACTAATGACTGTTGTGAAACTGTGGTAGCCTTTCAGGGTGATAGCAGAATTTGATTCGAGCGATTTGACTGAGAGGTAAACTCACAGGGCCATCAATGTGCTCACATAAAGCCATTGAGTTGGATGGATTTGTAGTGAAATACAGATAATCTGTCACAATGCATGCAGTGTTCTGGAATCAATTTACGGAGTAGTCCTTTGTTCTTGAGTTTGGATTGCTTCGTAGTCCTAACTTCTGAAAGTTTTCTGTATTTCTAGAACCCTATCTCCTACTTAGCTTGCCATCTTCACTTTGATTTGCTTCAGTGTTCAGAAGATGGAATATATTCTTTTTTGCACATAGATGAATTCAATGAAACTCTAGAATATGCTAAGCTGGCCCTTCTGCATGCAAACAGGACTCAGCTAGTAACTCTGTACACATTTTTGGATGTAACTCTGGCATGATATCTATACCTTTAAATAGCCAGCAACAGAGATCTCTTTGATTCTAGAAACAGGTCATGCACTTACTAATCATGAAGGATTGTGAGAAAATTGTAAATCTCAACAACTTGGAGGAGAATAAAATTCTGAGGAAAAAACCTTCTCACCAAGTCACTATTAACACTCATGTGTTCCACTGTCACCGCTAATATCACTTACAGCTCCTTGTTGCTTTTAAAGCACAATCTGAAAAGATAAATGAGACTCTTAACAAGGAAAATGAATCATCTGAGGTCTTTTCATTTTGATGTATTTTTTAAAAAAGAGTATCAAAAATAGAAAGTGCTTTTAGTGTTCTTTGTAGGACCTCTATGGAAAATAAATGCAAGGTTTATGGCTTATTTTTCCATTTAGCTGTCGTTTCTTAGACCTTTGGTCCCATCTCTATTTCTGTCTCCACCCCTATCTGCATCTCCACCATCTCCATTTATGTCATCTCTTTTCTCATCTCCATCATCTCCACTTACACCATCTCCATCCTCATCCACACCCCATCTCCATCATCTTCATTCTTATTTCCGTCTCTGTCTCCATCACTCCATTTACATATCTCCATACTCATTCCCATCTCCATCATCTCCATTTACACCATCTCCATCATCTTCATTCTTATTTCCATCTCTGTCTCCATCATCTCCATTTACATATCTCCATCCTCATTCCCATCTCCATCATCTCCATTTACCCCATCTCCATCATCTTCATTCTTATTTCCATCTCTGTCTCCATCATCTCCATTTACATATCTCCATCCTCATTCCCATCTCCATCATCTCCATTTACATATCTCCATCCTCATTTCCATCTCCATCATCTTCGTTTACAACATCTCCATTTTCCTCTCCTTCTAACTCTCCCTCCCTGTCTCTACCTATCTTCATCTCTACTCTCTATATTTGTCTCTGTGTAATTTATTTATTTAGGATGTATCAGAAACTGTATGCTCTAATTTATGAGCCCAACATTATTGAGTTGGTGTAAGAATTTCTAAATAAATACATTTCATTCTAAATAGGAAGATACACACATAGAGGAATAGCATAGAGAAATTCAACAAGATTGGATTTAAGGATGTGCCAATATGTTAGCAGGAAGCTTAAAAATTTGAAAAATATATTTTACAGTTTTGAAAAGCTTCTCTTTTTTCTAATAAAGCGTAGTATTTCTCTGCCCTTTTGAGCTTCTGAAGATTATTATATGAAGTTTATACTGCATGTGTCCTAGACTCTCTCCTTTGGTTCCTAAAATACTTCATCTTCCTCAGTAATGCTCTCTTCAAAGTCGATTTATTTCTAACCCTTTCACACATAGCCAGGCACAAAGTGATGTGCTTTAACTTGAAGTTGCCAGTGGAAGGGCAGGAAGTTTTATCTTCAACCTTTCCATCAGGCAGTCCCAGGACTGAAGTAATGAAAACTGATGTAGAGTCAGGTTAGGAGTGGTTGAGCAAGTTTAATTTAAAATATTTGTCCAGTGATTTTCTTGACTAGTTCCTCAGTTTTACAGAATAAATCACATTTTTTCAAATTAATTTTTCACATATGTATGTTTGCATATATGTGGGTAGGAAAGGTGGCACTCATTCCATTGTGCATGTAGAAATAAGAGGAAAACTTGCAGGAGTCTGTTACCTCGTTCCACCATATAGGTTCCAGGAATGAAACTCAGATCATGAATCTGGGTGACAAGTATCTTTACCCAATGAAACATCATATCAGCCACCATGCTTTCTTCTGAATCAGTTTTATATTCTCTCTTCTATTATAGCTGTAGAAAATAAGTAGGTACCTAAGAACTGGTTGATAGTCATGCTTCATCAGGAGAGCTGGACCACCAATATAACCTGTCATACATATAACTTCTACTATTTTAGCTGCTTTTCCACTTCAATGCACATGCAGAAAATAAGTCTGTAGTTATACTAACAAAACCTAGTATGAGTGAGTCTGAGCTTGCAGCAGAACAATGAGTAATTAGTGAGCAATTTTTTGTATCATTTATTTTAAAGATACCTTTTGTGCATTGGAGCCATCAGGTTAACAGCAATGCCTTGAGGGTGGCACTACTGTGATTCTCTAATTTAGCAGAGGGAACCAGGAGTCGGGGGCTCAGAGACTGTTGATTACCTGTCAGAGGTATCACTCTCCTCTCCCTACCGCCAAGGTAGGAATCTCAACTACTGAGCCATTTTTCCAACCCTCTCTTTTATTTTCTTTGCTATCTTAAATGTTTAGGCATATAAAACAAAATCTAATATATGGATTGCTTTGGAAGTAACTACCCTTTAACCTGGGCAGATAGCAAGACAGGCTGTCAAAACTCATAGTTCAGTAGGTGTCTCCTCTTTATGTCAGTGTGGGTCTGTCTCAGCAGAAACTACTGACAATTGTGGCATCTTCCTTATTCCATCTCCCCTTCTACTTACTGGCCCACTGAGCCATTGGTTTCCAGTGTATCATTTGCATGTCATAGAGATGTGCAAAGCCAGGAAAAAATCTCTCAACTTCTGCTAATATTCTTGAGTCTGTGACATGTACTTAATTATTCCTAAACCAATTTCTGAAATCATGTCCTGAGGGAGGAGTGACGATTATGTAAACAGGATGCTTTAGAAGTCTAGCTTCTGTAATTGCACTAAGGCTACTCATATTATATTGTACCTTTGCAAAATCCACAACTGTTCAGAATGTAGAGAATGAGTGGCTGTGTGTGCCCAACTCCAGCTACTACATCTACAATGCAACCACTATTCCTAACACTTAGAGAAAATTACAAAAAAGGTGATGGAAAGATTGAAGTTCAAAGTGCCTGCCATTAGCCAATGCTCCCCAGACATGACAGGGTAGATTAACCTATGAAGTCTCAACAAAATGGTTGCCCAAACAATACTACCATAATGACAATGTTAGTTAATATGGGAAATTCCACATGGTCCCACTACTAGAGGAAGAAATACAGGTGATCTACGGTATCAGTCTCCTCCCATCTAAGCTTCCACACAGTTGTCCAAGTCCAAGTGGTCAGTACTGGGCACATGTTGAGTGGTTTTGAATAGAAATGACCCCCCCAAGAGACTCAGGAAGTGGCACATTAGGAGGTATATATTGGTGGAGAGGGTGTGACATTGTTGGAGGAAGTGTGTCTCAGTTCAATTTCTGTTGCCTGTGGATCAAGATGTAGACCTCTCAGCTCCTTCTCCAGTACCATTGCCTGAGTGCCACTATGCCCTGTCATGATGAAACCTCTGAAACTCTAAACTACCCTCAATTGAATATTTCCCTTTATAAGGTTGTTATAGTCATGGTGTCTCATCACAGCAACAGGAACCCTACATAAGCTTAAATGGATTTAGTATGTTGTATAAACATGTACCCATATATATGTATGTATATATATGTATATATATATGTGTGTGTGTGTGTATTATACATGTAACAATGCTAATTAAAGAAAAGATCCTAATTTTGGGAGGGGTGTCAATGGGAGAAATTGGATGGAGGAGGGAGGGAGAAGCAGGAATGGTGTAGATGCAGTGTTCGAGTATAAAGTCCAAAATGAAAACAAAACCCTACTAGGAAAACATTCCAATGCAATTACAGATTATTTTTGAAGGTCTTTAAAATGTGAAATGTTGGTGAGCCACCACATTGCATGTGCCATAGTTATTGGTTCCCGCATAGAATGTAGCTATAAATACTATGATAGTTACCATGGGATTTTCCCACATTCCCCCTTGAAACAGAGAGTTAAGTGACAGCACTATCAAGAGAGAGACTTACAGGCTGACTTGTATATTTATGTTGAGGGCCATCCCTCAGTGTTTCTAGAAGCTGCTCAACCTCGGTCTATGTCACTTAAGAAGAAAATGCTGGGTTTGCAATGGGAGCCTGCTGATGTTCTGGTTAGGTCAGCATCTGAATTATGAAATGGTAAAAACATTTTGATCAGATATTTAACATGTTAAGTATTTTAAGAGTGGTCCTAGAGGAGAAGGCTACAAAAGGAAGTAGAAGAACAAGAGTATAGATACTGGGTAAGCAGATGTGAAAAAAAAGAGTTAAAAAAAACCCCACAACAGAGAAGAGGAACTTCCCAGTCTTTTGTTTGTGGAAGTCATAGAACCCTGAGCTATTAAATGTCAGACACCAATCTAACAGCATCAGAAATCAATGCTATCGGTCCATAAAAGGTTTAATTTAATTTCTCTCCTATAATCTTTGCCCGAGGACATCACTCACCTTGAACATCAGCAAAGTCTTTCAGGGTGTAAAAGTTTAATTCTCTATTTACTTATTGTGGTATTGTTCCAGTAGCGTAGGGGCAGACCTGACATTTAATGTCATACCTGAAAAAGATGCATGTCCCTCCTTTCCTTAGCCACCTGCTGTATTTCCCCAGCGGAGAGCAGAGCACTCACAGTCAAAGGCTAATGCGCGGCAATGACTTAACTGCACGACGGAGAAAGCTTTCTCCTGGGATGGCCGACAGCACAGTCTCCGTGTGACTTTCTGAAGCTGTAATTTCTTCTGCACCAAGGTGAACCACAGAAATGTTTCAGGTGTTCATCTGTCCCCTCCTGAGACAGTCAGCACTGCTCCTGCATGGCTTTAGGGCTGGGAGTGTACCAGTCATTGGCCACAGAATGACAAATTACATCCCTGCCACTATCAGAGCCTGGGCAGTGTTCACCACAGCATCCTCCAGATGGGCCTAATTAAACTATTAGCCAATAAGCAAGGTCTGACGGCTCCATTAGAAACTTTGTGTGCTTAAACAAACAGCACAGAATGTATCTTCATCGGAGTTCTTCATACATGCTGCCCCAGCCCCACACGTACAGTTTCCAAAGATGTACCCTGGTGGCTCTGGCAACCCTGACAGAAATGCCTGGGCTCTGGCAGCCATTTTCCTTCATTTCACAAATCTATGGAAACACACCTTGAGCCATGTATTATTATTTGCTCTGAAGGAGGGAAACCACAATTCTGCAAGCTGATTGCCAGGGTCCTTTCCACTGTGAGTCCTATCCTGTCTGCTGATCTCATCTATAAAGTCCATATAGACACTTCTTCTGACTGATTGATGTTTCCAGAATTATCTTATAAATCAGGAATGCTAGTCCTTTGTATGCTAAAAGCATTTGTCAAACATACAGGGATTTTAGACAAATGTTTTTGCCATTTATAGTAATTATTGCCAACTAATGGCAATAATTCACATATAATGGATATTCATTCACATATAATGGATAAAGACACCAAGAACAATGTAGAATATATCCCAAGCTTCTTGATCCCAGGTGCTCATAGATCTAGAGAGGAGCTGGAACTACCAGAACCTGCTCATTTCATGTTCCCTATGTCTTTGATGGTGATGACCCACATAGGAATTCTGATTCCTGGCTATTGAGGCTTGTCATTTAAACCCAACCTGTAGCTTCCCAGCAGGAGCTTGTCTAGGAATAGACTGCTTTCCCCATCCATCCCATCTTTCAATAGTTATGGGTCCCATGACATTTTAGAAAATCAGAAGCTGGAAACATGAGTTCCTTAGAGCAAGTAAATTAAGAAAATAATTTTTTAAAGTTTTACATTTTTTATTCATTTTACATACAAACCACAGTTCCCTCTCCCTTCCCTCCTCCTGATCCCCTCTACTTCCCCCAACCCACCCCTCAGAAAGGGTAAGGCCTACTTACCCCATCCACTCCTCAGGAAGGGTAAGATCTCCCATGGGGAGTCAACAAAACCTGGCACACTAAGTTGAGGCAGGACCCCCACCTCTGGCCGCATCAAGGCTGAGCAAGGCATCTCACCATAGGGAATGGGTTCTAATAAGTCAGCTCATGCACCCTCTAATCAGATTAGTGACTCCCCTACCTCTCATAATAAAACCTCCATCTAGTAACTGATGGAAGCAGATGGCAGAGATCCACAGCCAAGCACCAGACTGAGCTCTGGGAGTCCAGTCAAAGAGAGGGAGGAGGAATTATATGACCAAGGGGGATCAAGATAAAGATCATGATGGTGAAATCCACAGAGATAGCTGACCCAAGCTCGTGAGAATCAATGTTTAAAAAGCTTACACTAAGAAACAATTGGAGAGTTCCGATGTTCAATGCGTCAGGAGCCCAAGTGGCTCTTCCTCAGACTGCCGCAGAGCCTCACCTGCATTCCACAGCACTCTCATCCATCTTTCCTTGTCTTATGATAGACTATGCATCAGCTCTTCATCTGCCTGCTCCCACCTCTCTTCTGGATGGCCTACTGTGGACTGATTGTGTCCTGCCGAGGTGTTACGTTTGAAATCCAACCCCTATATGATAGCTTCAGGATACAAGATTTGGGAGTGGATGAAGTCTACACAAACAGGATTAATTTCCCTAAAAAGAGACCTTAATAGTTTTCTACCCATCTTTGTAAATCCAAAGACAAGAGATTTACATCTGACAGCTAGGGAGAAGCTCTCAGCATAACCAGTAGTTCCCCAGTCTCCTAGCTGGGAGAAATCCTTCTTCTGTTGATGATTACCTTGTCTGTGGGAGTTTCTTATGGCAGCTGGGGGAGAGTAAGACATCACCTAAAGAATGGACAATACTAGTTCCATCCGTTCACAGTCTGGGTCCTGTTCTATGACCAATCCCTGCCTGCTCACTTATCAGAGCAAAGGCCACATTTTCACCAACTCCTAGAAGACTTTTATGACTTTTGTCAAGTCCCTCTCTCACCAAGCCTCAGTTGGCCTTTACACACGAGCCTCAGTTTTTTTTTTTCCCTTGTGGCTGCCCAAAGTCAAGGATTCTGGCTTTGATAGTCTCCTGTGAGAGTGTCTTCTCTGGGGGAATGGGGCTGCTTTCCTATTATCTAGTGCTGGCTTAGATTTCACTTTTTAAAAATAGCCTCCCTTAGCCTTGCCAGGCCTTACAATTCCTGCTTTAACTGAGCTCCCTCTTCTCTGTGCCATGCTCTGCCCCTCCCTTAGTCCCTTGTGCACTCAGTGTTTTGCAGGAATTGCAGTGCATACCTCCTTCCTTACTCTTGTTGTTTCCTGTACTCTGCCTACTTCCTCTAGAACATACCTTCCTCCACATGGGGATTCCTCACTTTTACCTAGATGTATTCCAATATGAATTCATCCTGGATGCAGAGTAAGTCCTCTTCCAGCTGGTCTTGAACTTACTACCAATGGTTCTGAATTTCTGATCCCTCTTCCTCTACCTCCTGAGTGCTAGATTGTAGGTATGCAGTACCATGCTTGGTATATGTGGTGCCGGGAATTCAATCCTAGTCTGTGTGCTAGGCAGGATCTCCACCAGCTAAGCTACATGCTCTGCTCTAAAAGTATCTTTCTTTAAGCACTAATTGGTAATGACAGTAACATAGCATATTCATGATTGTGCTACCTTTCAAGGAAAGCCTTCTGGAAGATCAGCCCACCCATATCTGCTTGGAGATCACAGACACTCCTTACTCAGGAGGCCCAAAACTGCATTTTCTGCCTCTGTTTGCACCTTCCTCAGTCTAGCCTCTGCACACACTGGTCCAATTCAA
>PVIU01018493.1:0-38894 GCA_004026605.1 Ondatra zibethicus
CCTCCCCCTTCTTCCTTGAAAGAGGGCATGGTGCCCTGCCCTGTTGGAAGTCCAAGGCCCACCCCCATCCCTCCTGGCCTAGGAAGGAGTGCATTCAAAAAGACTCGGTTCTCAAAAAGTTAATACATGCAGAAGAGATAGGTCCTGGTGTCATTGTTTGTGGGTTCTCCATCTGCCAACTTTCGCCGCCACATTCATAATATTCTTTTAATTTGTAGCATTTCATTTTTTGTGTTAGTGTCTTTGCAAAACAATAGTTTGGGGGGGTTAATAAAGTCTATCTAACCTACTTTTTCCTCTATGGTTTATGCTTTTGGTCATGTCTACAAACTCAAAGGTCATATGGACTCTTAATTTTTTTATGTCTTTTATGATTTTATGTTTTACATTTAGATCTACTATCCACTTCTAGCTCATTTTTAAAGAGATGAGAGTCATATCAAGGTTGGTTTTATTTCATGGAGATGCCAAGTGTTCAGCACCATTTGTTGAAAAGACTGCCCCTTTCTGATTAAGTCATTTTTGCACCTTTGTCAAAATCAATTGATCCAATTTGTATAGATCGGTTTCTGGACCCTCTACTCTGTTCCATTCTTAGATAACTCCATTCTGCCTTAATACAGAAGCTTCACAATAAGTTTTTTAATTAAAAATAATTTTTGAACAATATATTCTGATCATGTTTTTTCCTCCCCAGCTCCTCCCAGATCATCTCCACCTCCCCACCCACCCAACTTGTGTTTCATAATTTATACAAATGTTTTCTTAATTTTCAAATTGGTTTAACTACTATGGTTTGCTTCTTATTTCTTTACCACACAAATTTTAGAATTTGTTATATGTAAAAAATCTTTCTAGCAGTTTGATTAAATGTACAGGTGTATTTAGGGATATTTGATATATTTACTGTGTGAAATATGTCTTGTAACCTCTATAAACTAACTTACAGTTTCGAATGTTTTTGTGGAGTTCTTGGTGTTTTACAGATAAAAACAGCTTATTCCTTCCTATTTAATGAGATAATCCTTCTTTATTTGACAATTTTACACAAATATATAAATATGGGTCCTTTTTATTCCCCGTTACCTTCTCTCATCTCCTTCTTTCTCATGCTTAAAATCTTTAACAAGTGCCCCCTTACTGTGTATGAGAGTGCATATGTAAATATGTATATGTATGTATATGTGCATTTATGTGTATAGATGTGTGTATTTATGTGTGTATATGTTTCTGTGTGTATTCTTGTGTGTGTATATATGTATATGTTTGTTTGTGCTTGTGTGTGTATATGTTTGTATATATGTGTGTATGTGTATGTGCATATGTGTGTATATGTTTGTATATATGTGTGCATGTGTGTATGTGTATGGGCATATGTGTGTTTTCCACTGAGTTTAACTAGAGCTGTTTGAATGAGCACCAATAGGTTATTTACTGGACCGTAAATGGTTGACTTACCCGTGCCTGCACCGCTGAGGAAAGCAATGCCTCTTTTCCTCACGACAACTGCCCACAGTCCCGGGGTTAGGAATGGGGCCTCGTGAGTCCTGCCTGCCCCGCCACTTAGGCTGAAATTTCACTTATAAGCTATGATCGGTAAAGTGTTCAGCTACATTTAAGAAATTAAAAAAGTTACTTCCTGCCAGATGTGGTGGCATACACCTCTAATCATAGCAGTAGGGAAGCCGAGACAGGGGGATCTCTGTGAGTTAGACTGAGGCCATCCTGTCCTACACAGTGAGCTCCAGAGCAGCCAGGACTACATAGACAGACCCTGTCTAAAAAACAAACAAACAAAAACCAAAAAGGAAGAAATTTCCTGCTTGATCCAGTTTTCATTTATGTTTTACAAAATGCTTTTATTTCCTCAAATTGATACAATCAATGCAGGGTTTATTATGGAGCTTACTATATTATTAGTAATTATATTGACTGATTCCTAAATACCGAAGTAAACTTACATTTCCAGGCTAAACACTGCTAGGCTATTGTCAATTATTATTACGATTGTTATTATTATTATCATTATTTACTCAATTAGGCAATAATGCTAAGTATCTCTACAGGTATGCACATGAGAGTCATTACTGTATAGTTCTCCCTTATTTTGAAATGTAATTGGCAGATTTTTAACATCCAGGTAATTACTATTGGCTTCATAAAATAAGAAATATTCTACCTTTATTTATTTTTAGTACTTTCCATCTAAGACTGGGAGCAAACCAGCAAGGCCTACTCTCATTACTCTCAGTGACATGCTGGCAATGTCACTGCAACAGAACAGCTTCTTCGGCAAAGGCCAACAGCCCTCATCTGTGCTGATAAAGTAAGTATGTGGAAGGTAGTTCATGGGGCTGGAGAAATGTCTCAGCAATGGTTGCTGCTCTGGAGGAGTGGGATTGGATTTCCAACACCCACATAGTAGCTAACAACTGTCTGTAACTCCAGTCTTAGGAGATCCAATGCCCTCTTCTGGCCTCTACAGACACTGTACACATGTGGTACACAAACATGCCCACATAACACCCAAACAAATAAAAGAAAAATTAAAGTTTACATTTTTAGAAGGCAGTTTCTAATATGTGCATTTAGTGAAACAACTGTAATATGAAAGAAAAACTCCATGTGGTGGACAGGATTTTCAGCTCCCCACTGGTCTCTGAAACACTTTATTCTTCGTTCTTATTCTACTTGTAAAACACTTCAACCCAAGGGGTAAATGAGTTTCATATAGTCACTACATCCACCTCACAATGCAAAATCTCAAAATAATAATACCAAATAATCTGAAATAAGGTTTCTATTGCACAAAGAGAACAACTGTGTTCCTAAATAAAGCCTTTATCTCAACATGCCGCTGGATGAGGTAGGCATGGTGGAGACAGAAAAAGTATTCTACAGTGAAAGTCAAAGAAGAACCCAGGTCCAGTTATTTTAATGGAGGAAAGGAGAGGGGAGAAAATAAGAATATATTCAAAATTAAAAATGCATTTGGTTTTAGACATCTGTTCATGATTTCAAGCCTCTATTTTTACAAAGGTACTTATTGAGTTTGAGTTTTAGAAAAGAAATTATTTTCAAAACTTTGACTCACCTTCATAGAGAATATTTGTAAGTTTTATCTTTTACCTAATGTGTCAAAAATTTTGAGTATTAAAATGGACAGTTTATTCATTTTTCTTTATTCCTTCATTTATTTCTGAACACTGAGAATGAATGTCCTGTAGTTTGCATGTACTTTTGCATGTCTTTGTTACTGTTTATTATTGCTATGATATCCAAAGGCTAACCATCAGTGAATGGCTGACTTGGTTTCACAAAGTTTACAGCAAATACAAAAGAGGTAAGGTGTAGACAGACTGCTTATTTGTCTCCCAACTGCTCAGACCAGAATAATCACACAAACCTATACTAATTACAACACTATTTGGCCGATAGCTCAGGCATATTTCTAGCTAGCTCTTACATCTTAAATTAACCTATTTCTATTAATCTATGTATCACCATGAGGCTGTGGCCTACAGGTAAGGTTCTGGCATCTTTCTCCTTCGACAGCTACATGACATCTATCTGACTCAGCCTTCCTTCTCCCTGCATTCAGTTTAGTTTTCCCCACCTAGCTCTATTCTGCCCTGCCATAGGCCAAAGCAGCTTCTTTATTAACCAATTGTGATAAAACATATTCACAGCATACAGAGGGGAATCCCACTGTAGAGTATGATGTAGAGAAACTGTACATATGGCACTTTCATGGCTGTCTTCTTATACTGCTTCTACACAATGTCGCTGGTTTTATTATACCGTGTGAGTACAGTTCTGTCTTCACATGCTACAATCAGCCAAAGTCATATATATCAGAATAAAGAGAGAAATCAGATGAGGCCAGTCCTGGGAACTTTGGACAGATTCTCCACTTGCTAATCCATCCATGGACATCTGAGTTGATCCTGGACCTTGACTATTGCAAGAGCACTGCCATAAACACAGGTGTGCAGCCATCTCCTTGACCCTGACTCCAGTTCATCCTGACAGATGGCACTGGGATTGTTAGCTCATGCAGCAGTTCCATTTCTAGTTTGCGGGAGAGATTTCCTGTCATTTTCCTTAATTATGAAACCAATTTTCTTTGCCAGCAAGAGTGTGTGAGAGTTCTCCTTCCTCAGAATCCTACTTTTGATGTCCTCGTCATTTTCCTAACAGCTAGACTGAGTGGGACAAGCAGATACCTTCTAGTTTTGTTTTGCATTCATATATGAGCATTTTTCATATACTTGTTGACCTTTTGTGTATCCTCTGTTGAGAACTATCTGTTTAGGTGATTAATCCAACTTTCAACTATTTTTTTTAATGTTCTTTGAGTTCCTTACATGTTCTGGAATTAATTCCCTCTCAGACGAATAGCAGGCAAATACTTTCTCTTTTCCTATAGGCTCTCTTAACTCTGCTGTTTCCTTTGCTATAAACAGTCTGTGTAGTGTTTATCTATACATGTACACGTGTTTCAGGTGTGTGCACTCTTGCAGAAGTCCGAGGTTGATAATGGGTGCCTTTCCCTATCGCTCTACCTTGCTGTTGTTTGTTTTTGTTTTTTGAGACCTGGTCTCGCTATGTAGCTCTGACTGACCTAGAGCTTACAGTGTAGACCAGCTTGGCCTCAGACTCACAGATGCCACCACCTCTGCCTCCTGGCCAGCATGCTGCAGCGCTCCAGCACCTCTGCCTCCTGGCCAGCATGCTGCAGCGCTCCAGCGATCCTCCTGTTCCGAGGTTACAGGGCACTCATCACCTGCCGGCTTTCACAGTAGCACTGAAGATTCAAGCTCAAATCCCCATGGCTACGCTACAAGCACGTCACCTAGTGAGGCATCTCGCCAGCCTGAATCTTTTGTTTTCTAGAATTCCATTTCATTTCTGCTTTTGTGGCCATCTGGGCGCTGAGGCAGGAGAATATGAGATTGAAGCCAGCCTGAGCTACACAGAAATGGAAGATTCAGCAAGGTTAAGTGGTCAGCCAGCTCAGAGGTCAGAAGTGGCTCTGGGCTTTCACGGGTGCTCCTCACCCCACCCCCTACTTCTGTCAATGTTAGTCTACCTTAAATGTTGTGCTTTACTTTGAGACACATCATAGCACAAAAGTGTGAAAAGTTTGACTTGGTAGCATCTACATTTTTTTAGATAGGCTTGTTCAAATAATGTTCAAAATTATTTGCTTATGCCACAAATAAAGATTAGCAATGTTGTAATTATTTTCAAAAACAAGAAATATGTACAGTCCCCAGGTTGTATATTTACATTGTGTGGCAATTGGTCCAATTACCTAACTCTTATAAGCCTCACTCTTCTGACCTGTGAAATCAAATAACAATAATCATGTCTTACCTAAGGCAACTTCTTGAATTTAAATGTGCTTGTTATTAGGCAGTTCACTCAGTGACTGGTAGCAAATAGTACAAAATAGTGCTGGGTTCATAAGTAGTGGTAGTATTGTTAGAGTTTTTTATTTGTTTGTCTTTGTTTTGATTTTGGAAGGACTGAAGATTGAACAGTGAAGCATGATTAGTAAAAACTCAGAGACAGATGTTGGGGTTCAACCTGAAGACCAGAAAAGCAAAGGAGCCAGTCACTGGCTCTTACCTTGACCTCAGTCCAAAAATAGTGATCCTGCCTCCAGGAAACCTCAGAATGATACTGCCTGAGAGCTGTCTCCTCCTATCTTAGTCCCTCTCTAGTGCTGGGATTAAAGGTGTGCACCACTACTGCCTGGTTTCTATGGCTGACTAGTGTGGCTACTAGGATTAAAGGTGTGTGTCATTGCTGCCTGGTCTGTAGGCTAGCCAATGTGGTTATTTTTATCTTTAGACAAAATGGGAAATGTAATGGCATTTCATTTGTATTTTAATATATAAAGCTTGCCTAAAGGTCAGAAAAGTAAAACAAGGATAGGAAAGTGGGCTGATCTATCGGGAGGAGTGATATGCTATATCAAAATACTTGGGCTTTACTTGGGGCCATTGCAGATTCATTCAGCAGAAGCAAAGACCTCAGCATAGGAAATCTGGGAAGATTACTTCAGAGATGTGAGTAGGACACAGTAAAAAGATGATTGGAAGAACTCTGGCCAACTAGAACGACACTTTTCTCCTTTCTTCAACCAGTCCTAATAGAATTAAATTGATAATTATGGACAAATACAAGCATTTGTACTTAAAAAGATCATCTTAAATTTTAAGTTAAAGTTAACCCATAACAGTTCTTGCCTTTAGTAACTGATCCATGAACAGTCTTTGTGGAGCCAAAGAGAGGACAAGCAATCAAAGAAACATAAAGAATCAAATGCAATTTTAAAGATGGCCTTGATTTAAGAAAGCAATTTCCACGAGAATGTAGAAATACAATAAAAAACTAGAATACTGATACTTCAAAATAATCTCTAGTTTAATAACTTGTATAAAACTCACCTTACAGTAGAGTTGGAAGATTCTGTCTTCTTTAATCTAGACTATTTTTTAACATTTAAGCATGAGGGCCATCAGTATTAGAGCTTCATGTCTGCAGGTAAAAGCAAATACAGAATTATTTTTAAATTACTATGAATTAGAAATGCATTGATGCTTTTAAATAAGTTGGTACTATTTAATAGTAACACACACATATGTGAGAAGAGTGTGTTTGAACACTGATTTAAAACCACATCATTTAATTAATCTACACACAATGACCAATAATTTAATAAAATTCAAGGATCTTTTCTAATAAAATTAGGGCCACCTAACAGATTGAAACATCTGAGTTTTCTTATACAATCATACCATCTTCACAAATATCAAGGGTACTTATCACTGCAAAACTCTGAAAAGAATGAAAGAGAAAACCAAATTCTCTTTTCAATACACTGAACCCATTAAGAACACCAACAGGCAATGTGGTCCTCGTAGTTCTTTTCAAATCTCAAGATTTTCCACCTCCCCTCCTGCTCTCACCCCACCCCCATAAATATTTATTCTAGGAATCAATTGAAAATCTGAGAATCATCCATTTTATTCATTCTCTTGACATTTATTGTGAGCTTAATATGTGCCAGGCACAGATAATGAGCTAACAGGCCCCAGTCCTTTCCCTGCAGATTACATTCTAGAAGAAACAGACAACACTCCAAGGATAGTTCAAACAAAAGCTTCTTCTGATGGTGCCAGGAGGGAGAAGCACTGGACACTGTATGCAGAGAGGGGGACCTGATACTGGCTTTCACTTTGGGAGTTATCAAAGGAGAATTCCCTCAAAGAGGGAATTTCTGAGGTTTTGAAGGATGGAAGCAAATGAGGGAAGAATTATGATGGGGGGAAATATTATTGGCGGGCAAATAAAAAGGCCAGAAAAATCCAACTTCAGCCATGGGATGGGTCTGCAGACAGAATCAGAGCATCTGAGGATCTTGTGAGGTACGTCAAGGTATTCAGTCGTGACCGGAGAAGTTACAGACACTGCTTTTAGCCTTTCCTTTCTGTCTGTGTGATCATAGCAATCTACCTGCTTTTTCCGCTCTTTGTATTCTTCTTTTATGAAACAAAGGCAACAATTTATATCCTCTATATACACCCTATATGCATGTGCTGACTATTAAATGAGAAGGTATGTGTTGTCTTTCGTGAATAGTGAAGCGCTAGGTACATATTTATAATTAAAGGTAACAATAGCCAGAACCTGCAAACAACCTAAATGCCCCTCGACTGAAGAATGGATAAGGAAAATGTGGTACATTTACACAATAGAGTACTACACAGCAGAAAAAAAATTGAATTTTGCAGAAAAATGGATGGAGCTAGAAAACATTATTTTGAGTGAGGTAACCCAGACACAGAAAGACAATTATCACATGTATTCACTCATAGGTGATTTTCTCCTGAGTAAATTGGGAGCATGGGGACCTTGGGGGAGGGTTGAAGGGGAGAGGGGAGAGGCAAGGAGAGAAGCAGAGAAAAATGTAGAGCTCAATAAAAATCAAACAAAACAAAACAAAACAAAAGAGGTAGCAATATTTATAGCCAATTTTCTTCCCTACTCTCTTTGCTTTATGATGGGTTTTATTTACTTTTATGCAGGCCACCAGTGAAATCGTTTCCTTCTACTCCCCTGTCTCCTTCTGAATACTCAGGAATCTTACTTTGTGCTCTTTGGATCACAGAAGAGCAGGAATCGTATGGGAAAGGGAGAGAGAGAAATCCAAATTATATGGCCAGTAGTATTAAAGCTTTAAAATACAGACAGCTAAGTGTCATGTCCAGTCAATAGGGGACTTGGTGGTTACTGTAGAAATGAAGCACTTGTCATAGGTCAGTAAAACCAACAAAAACAAACAAACAAACAAACAAACAAACACAGTTTTGATAACGGCAAGGAGAGGTTCTGCATGTGAAGGCTGTACTGACTCAAACACAAATACCCTTCCTCTTTCCACGGGATGTTCCTCTCAAGTCCCCACCACAAACCTTCTCTCTCATTTCATGTCCTCTGCCCTATGCCATCTCTCCCCCAGACTAGACAATCTCAGGAAATATGCTAACCAGAAACCTCAGTAATTTAACATAACCAAGGCATTTGTTTCTTTTTCTCATCCACATCACAGTCCGATATGGGTACGGGACCCTCTGAGGCAGCCACCCTCCAATCTCAGGGATTCAAACTGGGACAGAGTGACTCAACTCTCACTGAAGGCGTTCTCTGAGAAGCTAAGCAAGTAATACTGCTGAGTGTTACTGCGAATGACAGGCCTTTGGGGTAAGCACCCTTTTATGTTCACTTTCTTTCCAATAAGCTATGCTCTTGGGATCTTGATTGACAGCTGTCAGACTTTGAGTAGGAAGCAGCCTGCTTTGATGACAAGATGAGCTGCCACTGAGGTAAGCCAGCTGCTTTGAATACTGATGACCCCTTGAAGAGGCTCTATTGCAACTCCAAGCACACTACAGCTTCAGTTTCTGGGTGCGGCTGTTTCTGTGTCTGAGGTCTCAAGACCAGTCACACTTGTCTGAACTGATATCAAAGGGGGAAAACTGGGCTTTAGCCAAGACAAGCTAAGTAATCTCCAAATGACCTCACCTACGGCTACCTATAGCTCACAATCTTGTTGAGAGCTGTCCTCAATTAAATCAAGGGAAGGAAGACTATGGCTTCCAGTGAGACAACAAATTGTGACTGACAGATTGGGCTTGTAGCTACACAAAGCCTACGAATAGGTTTGTGTTTTGTTTCATTTTGTTTTAGCAGTGCTAAAGACTGAACCCAAGATCTGTGTATGCTAGGTAAACACTCTACCACTGAGCTGAACCCCTAACTCTGTGATTACGACTTATTCTAGGCTGTTGATTGGTCCTTTTGTGAGAGTTGTGATTGGTCTTGCTGAAACTGGAAGCTATGCTATGAGTTGTCTAAATTATAAACCTGCATTTGCATGCTGCACCTAAGCCATATCCCCTTCTGCCAGTGATCAAGGTGTGTCCTACAGTCACAGGTTAATCTTGGAGGTTTCCCTCCATTGTACTACACAATATACACACACACTGCAACATTCGGTCCTAATAACGATTGCTCTCAAATGGTTTTTGCCTGCTTGTAGTTTTTATCATGGTACAATGCATGGAGCCTGTTGCATGGAAAGGAGGAAGCTGAAGAATTCCAACAAACCATGGAGCACAGACACTGTGGGAGCCAAGAAAGGCGGCAGAGAAACTGAAAAGGCAAGAGATGGCCCAGAAGTTGATAGGGCAGAGACAGAAGCAGTGAGATGCAGAAAAAAGAATTCCCAAGCAGTCATTTGTGACAATGCCAGTTTTATTTCATGGCTACGCCATCTGGAATAAATGGTTCCTGAGGTCACCAAAGCATGGTAAGAGAAGTGTAGCAGTTGGTACAGAATGCTTTAAAATCAAAAATGTGGGAATAATAGCATTATTTTGACATGCATTCTATTTTCTAAAACCAGCTGTATGGTTCCAAACCTTCTCCATGGAGTGGGATTTAGACAATGCAATCCTCCTGTGTAGGGAAACAGCAACTGTAACAGCCCACCACGTAATGTAAACAGAGAACTGAGTTTGCTATTAGGTAACAAAGACTTGCCTCTACCCTGGGACATTGTATAGGCATCGCCTGACCCTTTGTTTCTGTGGAAGAAGACTGATAAAGAAGATCAACATGGGCACCTACAGCTCACTCCTACCATTCTCTGCTGCTGACAGGAATTTTCTCCTCACTTAAAAACTGAAAGAATGAAGTCTCAGAGAACGCCAGGGCACGAATGGCAGACCTGGACATGTCTGGTGACCCTGAGTCCTAAGAAAAGAGCTCTAGGTTTCTCAGAGAATGGGCATTATTAGTTTGAGAGATATTTTTATTTTATAATCTTTTTATAAATTTTTAGAGACAGGGCCTTTCTATATAGCCCTAGCTGTCCTGAAACTCAACGTGTAGGCCAGGCTGGCCCTGAACTCATAGAGATTTGGCTGCCATTCTGCCTTTGAATGCTGGAAGTAAAGGTATATGCCACCACAACAGGCTTTTATAATCATGAAGTCAATTGGATATTGGCTCTAACAGTTACGTAATGATGAAGCATGCACAGACTCTGCCCTCCGGGAAACTTATGGTGTAATAAGAGAGATGGCATCTAAACAACCAAAATTAAAGCATTGATTATTTTATTATTACATAACTGAAATATTTACATGTTGTCGTATGGGTAAGGAACTTTCATATCTAAGACCTGAAATTATTAAATATTCCTCAAGGATTTGGATGGAAGCCCAGCGATGAGGAAATATTTTGAAAATGGAGTACATTTCTCTAAAACCCAATCATCTCTAATTGACCTCTCTAATAGAATGGAAAGCCCAATTTCACACGATTAAGAGAACAAAGGAGAAGCTCCCCGGCCATCTGGACCACCACTGATGGGATGTAAAGACAGAGAGAATAGCGCCATGGAGAGCTGACTTGACAAGTTCAGTTTTTCTTCCTTTAAGAAAAGAGAATTTGAGTACCACTCATTTATTGCCCAAACTACAAAGTGTATTTAAAGCTGCTAAGTGAAGTTAACTTTGAATTCCATCACTCAATGGAATTCTGCAACTGGAACCAAAGAAATTCACATGTAGACTCAGAGATGCCAAAGCCTTCCCTGGGCAAAGCAAGCCTAGCGTCAAGCGTCAGCAAAGCTGGGAGCTGGGAGACAGGCACAATCCAGGACCCTGTCCCAGTCTCCCTGAATTCGAATGTCACTTTAACAAGATCCTAGGTGGCCTCTATGTGCATTACATTTTCAGAAGCACCTGGGGAAAGGGAGAAAACATGTGTTTTAATTGAAATTTGAGGTGGCACTTCCAAGATCTATAGAGGTAACAGTCCCCAAACGTGCATGTCTTGCTTCAAACTTTCATTTTGCCTTTGATGTTTCCTCTCTGCTATGAAAATGGAATAAGAATTCCCTATACTGATAGACAGTGGGGCAGCCCAAGGAGGCAGATGGAATGAAACAAAAGCAGTCACACACAAATTAACAAAAACGGCAGAAGTGT
The DNA here is from genome assembly GCA_004026605.1 of Ondatra zibethicus. Classification (NCBI taxonomy): domain Eukaryota; kingdom Metazoa; phylum Chordata; class Mammalia; order Rodentia; family Cricetidae; genus Ondatra; species Ondatra zibethicus. Next base: position 11,571 of record PVIU01018493.1, read on the forward strand.
TTCCAGGCATAGGGTGGTTTGTAGCCTCTAATGCTGGGTGTGCTTCAATACATGTCCTGCCTAACTCACGCCAGGGTTCTTTCACAGTTAAAGGACCAGAAAAAACATAATGCAGAAATTAAAAAATATTAAGTGTGCAAGATTCCATAGGCATTGGTTGTCCTAAACTATAACAGCCTCAAATTAATATGAGCACCAGTGTTTCTCTTGCGTATCTCTCCCTGTTGCCGCCACATAAAAGAAAGGGGAAGGGGGAGTCTCGAAGATCTCTAATCTTAGAGAAGGGATGCCCAAGGCCAGCTGTCCCTATCCTTCATCAGTCCCCAAACAGTGACCGATAATGAAGTCTGCAGCGCCCATACTTTCAGGGAGGCTTCCTACAGCTTGTCTCCACCGTCACCTTGCCAATTGAGCCACCCTCGCTAATGTGACACATCTTTTTAATTAGAGCAATTTGTTTCATAGGATGAGCGATCCTTTTCTCGAGATTCCATGCCTGCTGTTTCTGAGCCCCTTCTCCTTGAGGGCCCTTCTGCACCAGTGAGCCTCCAGCAAGTCTTGCTTCCAAGAGAAACAGAGTGCTGCATTTCAATACTACAGACTACTTCAAAATCATGTTTTCATTTCCCAGAAAGAGGCTTTTTTTTTCCTTTTTTTCTCTCGTGCATTACAATTCAGAGGCTATATCCTGCCTAAGCCCAGGACCAAGAAACAGCTCAACAAGGTCTGAAAGGAACTCACTTCCGTCCTTTTGTCATAGGTAAAAGGCAGGTCAGAGGGTGGGCTGGAAGGCTCTGGGAGAACACAGCTCCAAACCTTACCTGGCCCCATGCTTTGCTCAGGCCTGGGCTCTGGTTCAGTTACAAGGGCAGGAGAGGGCAGAACCCCAGCTGCTCCCACAGCCAATGCCAAGTGCAGTAGAGCTAGATTGCTCTGAGAACCCTCACCTAGTCTCTCTCTCTCTCTCTCTCTCTCTCTCTCTCTCTCTCTCTCTCTCTCTCTCCTCTCTCATTGTGTGTGTGCTCATGCATGTGTGCATGTGCCTGCGTGTGTGTGTGTGTGTGCGTGTGTGTGTGTGCGTGTGTGTGTGCATGAGTGTGTGTGCGTGTGAGTGTGTGTGCGTGAGTGTGTGTGCGTGTGTGTGTTATCAGTCAGAGAACAAGTTGCAGGAGTCAGTTCTCTCCTTCTGCTAGAACTCAGGTGGTCAAACTTGGCCTTAAATGTCTTTACCCACTGAGCCACCTTGCTAGCCCAAACTCCCAAACTTTACCCCATTACTCCACAACCACTCTCTTCAACTCCGCCCCACTGGGAAAGCCTTAAAGATTTTACTTCAGAATAGGCTCCACGGGGAGTTAAGCATTGCACCTCTAAATAATAAGAGATGATGAAATAGAACACTTTCCCTCTGAAGAGTCTCTACTGCGGTCGGTCGTCTCTGTATTTTCAATTGCCCACAGAGATGTTTTAATTTAACATTTGATAGTGAGCATCCCTTGAAAGAAGACGATAAATCTGCAGATCTACATTTTAAATTGAAGTGGTTGCTCACATTCCCCTGGCTGCTGTGCTGGTTCAGAGGCATTTTATCTTAGACTCGAGTTTCTTCATTACTTTAGGGAGAGGGAAATTTACAGAGCATACAGTAGGCAAGGATGATTTAAAGTTTGTCTGTTTCTTGAAATCAGGTCTCAATCTATGTATCCCAGGCTAACCTCCAGTTCATCTCCCTGCCTGAGTCTCTGGAGTGCTGGGTCACAGATGTAAGCACAATCACGCCCAGCTAGAACTAAATTAGTCTTTTACAATAGGAGTTTTCTTTGGTAAATATAAACCTCATTCTGGTTTACTGGTTTCAGATTAGGCTAAAAGAGTATTATAAAATAATTTCCTGGCACTAGCAATAGCTAAAGAAAATCAAATCTCAAAATCTATAAAGAATATAAATCTATATTCTTGCTTTTATGCACTTGAGAACGAACAATGTTCAGCACTTGTTATTCATCGGTATTATTAGGTTACAGGAGAAATCTAACCTAGTAAATCCTGCTCCCTGGCATTCTAGCCTGGGATCCTGTTGTTTTGGGGGTTTTGTTTGAGGTTTTGAAGTGTCAAAATACCTCACAGAACTGGCCGGGTAGCACTGAGCTATATCCTATCTCTAGATGTGGGTTCTAAAAGCAACATCATTAAACATTGCCTCAGCCACACTCTGGGTTAGCCAACCCTCTCCAGGAATAGACAGCTGGAGATTGGTCGAGGATGCGTGAGCCTGACCACCAGGTCACACTGTCACCGCAGCCACCACAAGTATGAGTATTTTTGTGGAAGCCCCGTTAAAGGCATCTCGCTAAGGCTGGAAAGAGGTTGGCTGCTGCCCTCCCACGATTACAGACCCCTCTGGCTCAAAGACCCAAAATGCTTCCAAATCTGAAACTCTATGAGCACCAACATGTTGTCACAAGAAGAAACTCCCCCAGCTGACTTCATGAAATGACTGCCAATCCAAATGCAGGCCCACCAAGCATAGTCCCTAAAGCTATGTGTTTAAGTTATGTATTAAAAACAAAGGGGTTTACACTTGTTCTAATCCCCAATAGATCTCTTTATAGATATTCCAAAATCCCAGATACCTGGAATACTTCTATCCCAAAACTGTTTTGGGGGATACCACTCAACATACATCTGAGAAAAAAAAACAGAAAATCGTTGCTAATATTTGTTGGGTATTTAGATATTTATGGTAAACATTTTCCAGGCTTCCTCTCATTTCTTACAATCCCAGTAGGTAGGTGCTATTATTATTCAAGTACCCATTTTATTGGTTTAAAGAGAAAAACTGAGTTACAGAGAAAGAATTTTTGGTGGCTAAAGGTCAAAGGATAGATTTGAACTCAACCCTAAGAACCTGAGGCTTCACCACTCTGACCATTAACCTATTAGAAAGACAGTTTAATTAGCAAGTACAGCTGAGTGGACAAAATGGTATATTGCAACACACTGCAGCTCCCCATGCCACTATGAAGAGATGTTGGAGAGGCGGGAAAGATGGAGGATTGAAGAGCGTTTCTTTGTTTATTTGTTTTGTTTTTAATTATTATTACTTTTTTTTTTTTACAAATAATGCTGCTATGAACATTGTTGAGCAAGTGTTCTTGTGGTATAATTGAGCATCCTTTGGGTATTGCTGGGTCTTGAGGTATTTTCTGAACTGCCATACTGATTTCCATAGTGGCTATATAAGTTTGCATTCCCACCAGCAGTAGAGGAGTGTTCCCCTTACTCCACATCCTCTCCAATATAAGCTGTGCTCAGTAATTTTGATCTTAGCCATTCTGACAGGTGTAAAATGGTTTCTCAGAGTCATTTTGATTTATATTTCCTGATGGTTAAGGATGTTGAACAATTCCTTAAATGTCTTTTGGCCATTTGAGATTCTTCTGTTGAGAATTCTCTGTTTAGCTCTGTACCCCATTTTTAATTGGCTTATTTTGTATTTTGATGTTTAGCTTCTTGAGTTCTTTATATATTTTGGAGATCAACCCTCTGTCAGATGTGGGGTTGATGAAAATCTTTTCACATTCTGTAGGCTGTCGTTTTGTCTTATTTACCATGTCCTTTGCCTTACAGAAGCTTTTCAGTTTCAGAAAGTTCCATTCATTGTTTGTTACTCTCAGTGTCTGTGCTGCTGGAGTTATATTTAGAAAGTGGTCTCCTGTGCCAATGCATTCAAGGTGGCTTCCCACTTTCTCTTCTGTCAGGTTCAATGTAACTGGATTTATATTGAGGTCTTTGATCCACGTGGACTTGAGTTTTGTACATGGTGAAAGATATGGATCTATTCGCAATCTTCTACATGTTGACATCCAGTTATTCTAGCACCATTTACTGAAGATACTTTCTTCTTTCCATTGTACCTTTTTGGCTTCTTTGTCAAAAATCAGGTGTTCATAAGTGTGTGGATAATGTCAGGGTCTTTGATTAAATTCATTTGGTCCACGTGTCTGTTTTTATGCCAATACCAAGCTGTTTTCATTACTATACCCCTATAGTAGAGTTTAAAGTCAGGGATAGTGATGCCGCTAGAAGTTCCCTTATTGTTTTAGTTATTCTGGGTTTGTTTTTCCATATGTAGTTGAGTATTGTTCTTTAAAGGTCTGTGAAGAATTGTGTTGTGATTTTGATGGGTATTGCATTGAATCTGTAGATTGTTTTTGGTAAGATTGTCATTTTTATTATGTTGATTCTACCTGTCCAAGAGCATGGGAGATGCCCCTCAACAAAAGAATGGATAGAGAAAATGAGGTTCATTTACACAATGGAGTATTATTCAGTTGTGGAAAACAGCAAAATGAAATTTGCAGACAAATGGATAGAACTAGAAAAAAATCCTAAGTGAGGTAACCCAGACCCAGAAATACAAACATGGTCTGTACTCACTCTTAAGTGGATATTAGACGTAAAGCAAAGGACACCCAGTCTACAGTCCACAGCTCCAGAGAAGCCAGGTGACAAGGAGGGCTTGAAGAGGGACAGATGGATCACCCTACCACCCTGGGAAGGGGAATTAGGTGAGATCTCTTGGGTAAACTGGGGGCAAAAGGAGCAGTAAAGAGGAAGGGATGGAGAATGAGAACATGAGAGACCTAGATGGTCGAGTTAGGGGAAAGACGGAATGGGAGAGCAATGAAAGAGATATCTTGATAGAGGGAGCCATTATGGGGTTAGGGAGAAACCTGGTACTGGGGAAATCCCAGGAATCCATAAGGATGACCCCAACTAAGACTCCTAGCAATAGTGGAGAGGGTGCCTGAACTGGCCTTCCTCTGTAATCAGGTTGGTGACTACCCCAACTGTCATCATAGACCCTCATCCAGTCACTGATGGAACCAGACGCAGAGATCCACAACCAAGCTCCAGGCCAAGCTCTGGGAATCCAGTCGAGGAGAGGGAGGAGGGAATATGTGAGCAAGGGAGGTCAAGATCATAAAGGGGAAATCTACAGAGACAGCTGAACCAAGTTCGTAGGAACTCATGAACTCTAGACCGAGAGCTGTGGAGACTCCATGGGACCAAACTAGGCCCTCGGCATGTAGGAGACAGTTGTGTGTAGCTTGGTCTATCTAAGGGACCCCTAGCAGTAGGACCAAGATCTATCCCTGGTGCATGAGCTAGCTTGTTGGAGCCCATTCCCTATGGGATGTCATGCTCAGCCTTAATGCTGGGGGGAGGGGCCTGATCCTGCTTCAACTTATTGGGCTGGGCTTTTCTGACTCCCCATAGGAGGCTTTGCCCTTTGGGAGGAGTGGATGGGGAGTGGGCTGGGGGCAGGAATAAGTGCGGCTGAGGGGAGGGGTGGGAGGGAGAACTGGAGCTGGAATGTAAAATGAAATTAAAAAATAAATATATAAAAATATTTTTTTAAATTTTCTTTTGGGGAAATGATAAAGGGGTGAGGAATGTATATGGAGGGATCGGGATCTCAGTGGGCTTGGGGTGCGTGTTGTGAAATTCCCAAGGAATCAATCCAAAACATGTTTCAAAAAAGAACAAAATATATTTTAAACCTAAGTATTCAAAGTTTCTTTAGTGCTGAGTTTGAGAATATCTCAAAAAACTTACACATTATTATGCAAATAATTTATCCTTTATGTTAAAACTGCTAATATAAACAATATAAGCCATTATTTTCTTTTACATTTCACATTCAGATCACTGAGTTACTGCCTTTGGGAGGCCTCCTTGTCATTGACAAACATTTAAAAGACACCTTTTTAAATTAAGAACTTTTTCTAGCCCAGATCTCTAATTCCAGCAAATAGCCACTGTTAGTTAGCAGCGCTAACTCCTCATCCAGTCAAACACCAGTCCAGGCCATCAGATCACATCACAGGCAAGACTCCAGGAAGATCCGGTAAACAAGACGGCAGTCTAAAAAGGCTCTCATGTTCTTTGCTAGGCAATGCCCTTCTCTCAATGAATTTAATCAAGACAACGCCATCCTTACTTTTTAAATAATATATTTGAAGATGATGAATTTTTCACGGAAGCATCTAAATATTGAGTGGCTAGAGCAGACTCTCATCTCCCCTGAGTAGCTAGAACAATCTCTCGTGTGAGGACCTAACACTGATTCAGATCATTTAAATGCCACACACGTCACAGCACTCCAACCTAACACTTCCTTTGAAGTCACGACAATCAGGCTTTTTTCTTTTTTTTTTTTATAACATCACTTTTTAGCATTTCTATAGCACTACACTTTGGACAAGTGCTTTATAATTATTTCTACTCTTAGTTAACTGTTTGTTCAAATACAGTTACTTTCCCCAATAATATATAAACAGATAGGCAATACACAAAACTGAATCAATCCAATCCTAAGAGATTGAAACTTACTCCAAAACAGCAGACAAAAGTGTAAGTAGGAGAACAATAAAAAAGACAAATAATAGAGAAACATATACAAGTTAAATATTGTCTTTATGGATTACCAGTTACATCTGTATATTGTCAGTGATAATTGCATGTGAATTAATACTAATGGAGAAGTCTGTGTAGCAGACACTACTAGTCACTGACCAGTGGACATTCTCTTTTTACACCTCCCAACTTCCCTTCCAGCTAGAAATAGTATCATAACTAGTTCAGGACCGTGGAATGGGCACAGAAATACCACATTACAAATAGCTACTCATCCATCTTACTGTTTTTATAGCTCCAAATGTCAGCCATTGAAGCGGCCATCCTGGATGTCCCTCCATGGTTCCTGCTTCAAGCTTCTGCCTAGAGTTCCTACCTTGACTTCCCTCAATGATAGACTAGAACCTAAAATAAAGTCTGCCTTCCCCCAGTTTGCTGTTGGTCAAGATGTTTATCACAAAGCCAGAGACCTGATTAGAACTTCATAACTGATACATTTTAAAAAAAAACAGAGAGAGAGGAAGAGAGTGCAAGATTAGCTTGACTAGCCATTGATCACAGAGGAGGTAATGGCAATAAGAACTTTTAAGAGGAAGCAACTGGAAACACAGCAAAAATGATGCCTGTGGAAGTGGGTTTGAAGTTCTATCTGCCCAGACACTCAGAAGCCACTATAAACTATGGTTCAGATGAGCCTGGCAACTTCTCTAGCCTGTGGTGATGCTTTCACAGACATACAGTAGACAAGCTATAGGACAATGGCAACTCCCATCAAACTCCAAAGGAAAGTCTGAGGGGCTGGTCATGTCTAGCAGGGTTAGCGTCCCTGCAGACAACCCCTAGATGCTGTGTGTAGCTGGGAAGATGGAACTTAAACTGAAACGGAGAGCTGAGTATGCTGAATACCATAGCAGACATGGAATGTCTGCTAAAGAGAGCTGCAGGAGCCTGCTCCTGTACTGAGAAGATCCATCCAGAGGGGTAAGTGTGTGCCCGCCAGGCCAGACGTCCCGGGAACTGAGTAGAGGCCCCCTCCAATTTCCTAAACGTTTCTGGCCATTTAGCGGGGTGTCTCCCGGGCTACTAGCTTTCTCTATTTACCCTATTCCATCTTGCCCCCAAGCACTCCTTTACATCTGCAAGGTCCTTGGATCCCCCAACTCAGCCTGCTTGGGACTGAGGGTCTGGGGAGCAAGTGGTAAGTGCTCCTGCCACAGGGGCATCTTTGTTCCACACGACCCTGTCCCCCCAAGCCTGCCCTTTTGTCTGCGAGGTCCTCGGCCCATCAAGAGGCCCTGCTCCTGTACTGAGGAGATCCATCCAGAGGGGTAAGTGTGTGCCCGCCCGGCTGGACGGTCGGGGAACTGAGTACAGGCCCCCTCCAATTCCCTAAACGTTTCTGGCCATCCAGCAGGGCGTCTCCCCAGCTACTGGCTTTCTCTATTTACCCCATCCCATCTTGCCCACTAGCACTCCTTTCCATCTGCGGGGTCCTTAGATCCACCAGCACAGCCTGCTTCAGAACAGAGAAGATCTAACAGCCAGCTCCAGTGCTGAGGGGACCTAAGAGAGGGCAGACCAAGAAAAACCCCTAAGTACACAGTCAGCCACAGCAGATTGGACCAAGACACCAAAACTCTCCTGGCCGCATTTGAAGGAAGAGATGGGCAGGCGCCAATGCAAGAATTCCTCCAACAATCTGAAAAGCAACATGATAACACAGAATCCGGTGAACACACAACAGGAAGACTTGAACACCCTAATCCAGAAGAAGTAGAAGAAATCAACTTTAAACGTAACATTATGAAAATGATAGAGACCCTTGAACAGGATGTGAAAAACCCCCTTAAAGAAATGGAAGAGAAGACAAACAAAAAGATAGAAGAAATTAATAAATCTCTCAAACATACCCAAGAAAACCAAGAAAAAGCAATCAAACAGGTAAAGGAAACAGATCAATACTTGAAGACCGAAATAGAGGTAATAAAGAAAACACAAACCGAGGGATGGCTGGATATGGAAAATCTGGGTAAACAAACAGGAACTACAGAGACAAGTATAACCAACAGAATACAAGAAATAGAAGAAAGAATCTCAGGCACTGAAGATACTATAGAGGAAATAAACGCATTGATCAAAGAAAACAGCAGATCCAACAAATTCTTAACACAAAACATCCAGGAAGTCTGGGACAAAATGAAAAGACCAAACCTAAGAATAATAGGGGTAGAAGAAAGAGAAGAATTACAGCTCAAAGGCCCAGAAAATATATTCAACAAAATTATAGAAGAAAACTTACCCAACCTAAAGAAGGATATTCCTACGAAGGTACAAGAAGCATACAGAACACCAAGTAGACTGGATCAAAAAAAAAAAATCCCCTCGCCATATAATAATCAAAACACAAAACATACAGAATAAAGAAAGAATATTAAGAGCTGTAAAGGAAAAAGATCAACTAACATATAATGGTAAACCTATCAGAATTACACCTGACTTCTCTATGGAAACCATGAAAGCCAGAAGGTCTTGGATAGATATGCTGCAGACACTAAGAGACCATGGATGCAAGCCCAGACTACTATACCCAGCAAAGCTTTCTTTCACCATCAATGGAGAAAACAAGATTATTTCAGGACAAAAACAGATTTAAACAATACATAGCCACAAACCCAGCTTACAAAAAGTACTAGAAGGAAAACCACAACTCAAGGAAGCCAACAACACCCACAATAACACAGACATCTGACAACCCTCCACCTGCACAACATAAAGAAGGGAAACACAAACACTACCACCAAAAAAAAAAAAACAGAGTTAACAACCACTGGTCATTAATATCACTTAATATCAATGGACACAATTCACATATAAAAAGGCACAGGTTAAGAGAATGGATACAAAAACAGGATCCAACATTCTGCTGTTTACAAGAAACACACCTCAACCTCAAAGACAGACACTACCTCAGAGTAAAGGGTTGGGAAAAGGTTTTCCAAGCAAACAGACCTAAGAAACAAGTGGGTGTGGCTATGCTAATATCTACCAAAATTGACTTCAAACTAAAATCAATCAGAAGAGATGGAGAAGGACACTTTATACTCATATCAGGAACAATTCATCAGGATGAAGTCTCAATCCTGAATATCTATGCCCCTAATATAAAAGCACCCACATATGTAAAAGAAACATTAATAGAATTCAAAGCACACATCAAACCCCACACTCTAATAGTAGGAGATTTCAACACTCCTCTCTCACCAATGGACAGGTCAACCAGACAGAAACTTAAGAAAGAAATAAGAGAACTAACAGATGTAATGAATCAAATGGACTTAACAGACATCTATAGAACATTCCACCCATATAGGAAAGAATATACCTTCCTCTCAGCATCTCATGGAACCTTCTCAGAAATTGATCACACACTTGGTAACAAAGCAAACATCCACAGATACAAAAAAAAATTATAGTAACCACCTGTGTCTTATTGGATCACAATGGAATAAAGTTAGAATTTAACAACAATTCTACACCCGGAAAGCCTACAAACTCATGGAAACTGAACAGTCAACTACTGAACCACTCCTGGGTCAAGGAAGAAATAAAGAAAGAAATTAAAGTCTTCCTTGAATTCAATGAAAATAAAGACACAACATACCCAAACCTATGGGACACTATGAAAGCAGCGCTGAGGAAAGTTCATAGGACTAAGTGCCCACATTAAAAAAAAAAAATGGAGAAAGTTCACATTAGAGACTTAACAGCACACCTGAAAGCTCAAGAAAAAAAGAAGCAGACTCACCCAGGAGGAGTAGAAGACTGGAAATTATCAAACTGAGGGCTGAAATCAACAAAATAGAAACACAGAAAACAATCCAAAGAATCTATGAAACAAAGAGCTGGTTCTTTGAGAAAATCAAAAAGATTGACAAACCACTATCCAAACTAATCAAAAGGCAGAGAGAGAACATGCAAATTACCAAGATCAGAAATGAAAAGGGAGACATTACAAGAGACTCTGAGGAAATTCAGAGAATCATTAGGTCTTATTACAAGAGCCTGTATGCCACAAAATTGGAAAATGTAAAAGAAATTAACATTTTTTTAGATAAATACCATATACTGAAATTAAATCAACACCAGGTGAACAATTTAAATAGACCTATAAATCATGAGGAAATAGAAGCTGTGATTAAAAACCTCCCAACCAAAAAAAGCCCAGGACCAGATGGTTTTAATGCAGAATTCTACCAGAACTTCCAAGAAGAGCTAATACCTATACTCCTTAATGTGTTACACATAATAGAAACAGAAGAGTCTTTGCCAAACTCCTTTTATGAAACTACAGTTACCCTGATACCAAAACCACAGAAAGATTCAACCAAGAAAGAGAATTACAGAACAGTCTCACTCATGAACACTGATGCAAAAATTCGTAATAAAACACTGGCAAACTGAATTCAAGAACACATCAAAAAATTATCCATTATGATCAAGTAGGCTTCATCCCAGAAATGCAGGGCTGCTTCCACATACGAGAATCTATCAATGTAATTTATCATATAAATAAACTGAAAGAAAAAACCATATGATCCATTTTATTATATGCTGAAAAAGCATTTGACAAAATTGAACACCCCTTTATGATAAAGGTCTTGGAGAGATTAGGGATACAAGGATCATAGGTAAATATAATAAAAGCAATATACAGCAAGCCGACTGCTAACATCAAATTAAATGGAGAGAAACTCAAAGCAATTCCACTAAAATCAGGAACAAGACAAGGCTGTCCACTCTCTCCATATCTCTTCAATATAGTACTTGAAGTTCTAGCAATAGCAATAAGACAACATAAAGAGATCAAGGTGATTCAAATTGGAAAGGAAGAAGTCAAACTTTCGTTATTTGAAGATGATATGATAGTGTACATAAGTGACCCCAAAAACTCTATTAGAGAACTCCTATAGCTGATAAATACCTTCAATGATGTGGCAGGATACAAGATCAACTCAAAAAAATCAGTAGCCCTCCTATACACAAAGGATAAAGAAGCAGAGAGGGAAATCAGAGAAACATCACCTTTCACAATAGCCACAAATAGCATAAAGTATCCTGGGGGTAACACTAACCAAGGAAGTGAAAGATCTATTTGACAAGAACTTTAAGGCTTTGAAGAAAGAAATTGAAGAGGATACCAGAAAATGGAAGGATCTCCCATGCTCTTGGATTGGTAGGATCAATATAGTAAAAATGGCAGTTCTACCAAAGGCAATCTATAGATTCAATGCAATCCCTATCAAAATCCCAACAAAATTCTTCACAGAACTTGAGAGAACAAAATCAACTTTATATGGAAAAACAAAAAACCCAGGATAGCTGAAACAATCCTATACAATAAAGGTACTTGCAGAGGCTTTACCATCCCTGACTTCAAACTCTATTACAGAGCTACAGTAATGAAAACAGCTTGGTATTGGCATAAAAACAGAGATGTTGACCAATGGAATTGAATTGAAGACCTGGATATTAATCCACAAATCTATGAACACCTGATTTTCGACAAAGGAGCTAAAATTATACAATGGAAGAAAGAAAGCTTCTTTAACAAATGGTGCTGGCATAACTGGATGTCAACCTGTAGAGGAATGAAAATTGATCCATATCTATCACTATGCACAAAACTCAAATCCAAATAGATTAAAGACCTCAATATAAATCTGACCACACTGAACCTGATAGAAAAGAAAGTGGGAAGTAGACTGCAACACATGGGCACAGGAGACCACTTCCTATGTATAACCCCAATAGCACAGACAATAAGAGCAACAATGAATAAATGGGACCTCCTGAAAGTAAGCTTCGGTAAAGCAAAGGACACTGTCATTAAGACAAAGAGGCAAACTACTGAATGGGAGAAGATCTTCACCAACCCCACATCAGACAAAGGTCTGATCTCCAAAATATATAAAGAGCTCAAGAAACTAGACATTAAAATTCTAAATAACCCAATTAAAAAATAGGGTACTGAACTGAACAGAGAATTCTCAACAGAAGAAGTTCAAATGGCCAAAAGATACTTAAGGTCATGTTCAACTTCCTTAGCTATCAGGGAAATGCAAATCAAAACAACTCTGAGATCCCATCTTACACCTGTCAGAATGGCTAAAATCGAAAACACCAATGATAACCTATGCTGGAGAGGATATGGAGTAAGGGGAACACTCATCCATCGCTGGTGGGAATGCAAACTTGTGCAACCACTTTGGAAATCAGTGTGGCGGTTTCTCAGGAAATTGGGAGTCAACCTCCCTCAAAATCCAGCAATACCACTCTTGGGAATATACCCAAGAGATGCCCAATCATACTACAAAAGCATTTGTTCAACTATGTTCATAGCAGCATTATTTGTAATAGCCAGAACCTGGAAACAACCTAGATGCTCCTCAGTGGAAGAATGGATAAAGAAAGTGTGGCACATATACACATTAGAGTACTACTCAGTGGTAAAAAACAATGACATCTTGAATTTTGCATGCAAATGGATGGAAATAGAAAACACTAGCCTGAGTGAGATAACCCAGACCCAAAAAGATGAATATGGTATGTACTCACTCATTAGTGGACTCTAGCCATAAATAAAGACATTGAGCCTATAGTTTGCAATCCTAGAGAAGCTAAATAATAAGGTGAACCCAAAGAAAAACATGTATAGATCCTCCTGGAAATTGGAAGCAGACAAGATTGCCGGGCAAAAGTTGGGAGCATAGGGGTCGGGTGGGGTGGGAGGAAGGGGAGAGAAGGGAGAAGGGGAGGATTGGGGAGAGCTTGGGGGAGTGGGATGGTTGAGATGGAGGAAGGGCGGATATGGGAGCAGGGAAGACAATATCTTAATTAAGGGAGCCATTTTAGGGTTGGCAAGAGACTTGGCTCTAGAGGGGTTCCCAGGTGTCCACGGGATGTCCCCAGCTAGGTCCTTTGGCAGTAGAGGAGAGGGTGCCTGAACTGGCCTTGTCCTATAGTCACACTGATGAATATCTTGAATATCACCATAGAACCTTCATCCGGTGATGGATGGAGATAGAGACAGAGACCCACATCGGAGCACTGGACTGAGCTCCCAAGGTCCAGTTGAAGAGCAGAAAGAGGGAGAAGATGAGCAAGGAAGTCAGGACCGCAAGGGGTTGGTCCACCCACTGAGACAGTGTGACTGATCTAATGGGAGCTCACCAAATCCAGCTGGACTGGGACTGAATGAGCATGTGATCAAACCAGGCTCTCTGAATGTGGCTGACAATGGGGGCTGACTGAGAAGCCAATGATAATGGCACTGGGATTTGTTTCTACTGCATGTACTGGCTTTTTGGGATCCTAGTCTGTTTGGATGCACACCTTCCTAGGCCTGGATGGAGGGGGGAGGGCCTTGGACTTCCCATAGGGCAGGATACCCTGCCCTCTCTTAGGACTGGAGGGGGAGAGGGGTGCAGGAGGGAAATGGGCGGAGGGGAGGAAGTGGAAATTTTGAATTATTTATAAAGCAATAAAAATTTAAAAAAAAAGAGAGAGCTGCAGGAAACCAGTGGAACCAGTCAATACAGAGTGAGTTAAAGCTATAGGGCAGGACTGCCCAAGCCCACTAGAGCACAATTCACACTACAGCATGCCCTGGAGGCCAGTCATGGAACTACAAAATTTCATGTTTGCCCTACTATACATCAGTGTCTCTTAGGCGCAAACCTCATTTTTCGGCCCCATTCCTCCATTTTGGAGGGGTGATAGTAAATAGTGTGTATAATTATATATTGGAAGGATATAACTTGTTCGCAGTCTTTGATGGTGATCATAGCTAAGGGTTCACCTTGACTCTCAGAAGAGACTTTGAACTTGGACTTTTGAACGGTGTTGTCAGTATTGATATTATAGGGACTCCCCCAGAGATAGACTAACTGCATTTTGCATTATGGGTATGAGCCTTTTGAGGACCTAGTGTAGAACAACATGATTTAAAGGAATATGTATTGCTGTCAAGTTAGCAAGGGGAGGATTTGTGATGATTAATTTTTATTGTCATGTTTATTAGACATGTCTACCTTCAAATGTGTCTGTGAACAGGTTTCCAGAGAAGATTCCTGAGAAGGCAAGACCCATTCCAAATATGGATGGCATCATCCCATGGGCTGGGAACCCAGATGGCACACAAGGGATAAAAGAAAACCTTAGCTGAGTGCAGGCTTTCCTCCACTGGGTTGGCCTTTTGGCCCACTCTGCCATCCCTGCCATGGTATGACTGAATCCCCGGAAACTGGAAGTCAGAATAAATCCTTCTGCCTTTTAAGGTTTCCTGTCACTGATAAAAATAACTGTTGGTAATTACCATGGAGTCATCTAGGGATAATCTTAAGCTCATACGACAGAATGTATTGCCAATATCTTTATCCTAATTGTCCTCAAATATGCAAATAGCTGTTTCTGAGAAATCCAAGCCTATCTTTAACATCTGAAACTATTTGGTTATCTGCGAAAACTTAAACCCACCAAATGTTTTTGTTTTAGATAAAGGTTTAACAGGAATTTATTCAGCATCTGGCCTGTGTCTGGTGCTTTCTCTCCACAAAGTGTCGATTTGAGGTTGACAGCAGTAACGCCAGTGACAAGGTGAGAAAGCTAAGTAGCAGTTATGTGAACCACCCAGGATTGCACAAGCTGGTAATTAGCAGCTCGGACTAATATCCAGGCTTCCTGACTCAGCATCCCATTCGCTGAGAGCTCTACACCACTGCCTCATCGCTCTCAGATACATTTTCCATGTCCAACCTCAAGCCCAGATGAAATAAAGCAAAACATATAAACAGTAAACCATAAAGTCATAACCTTAGGCCCTGGGAGGAGGGATAAAAGAGTTGTCTGGGAGATAAGGACCAGGAAAGACCAAAGATACAGAAGGCAGCTCCTCTCCATGTGAAACTAGACAATGTTTCCAAGATGAGAAATGGCACTTGAACGTCAGTGTCACCATCAAAACTGTTACCCACTCTTGGAAACTGTCACCCAGGACAACAGAACTCATTGCCATTGGTCTAAACAGATCCTGTTCAGAGTCAACAGCACCAACACAGATGATGAGAATAGACTTCAGAGTCAGGGGCTTTCCAGATGTATAGTGGTGTAGGGGTTCTTCTGTATTTGTGTTGCCTTCACTGGTGAATAAAGAATCTGCCTTGGCCTTTTGATAGGGCAGAAATCAGGTAGGCAGAGTAGACAGAACAGAATGCTGGGAGGAAGAAGGGCAGTGTGGCAGACGCCATGGTTCTCCTGCCCAAGACTGATGCTGGTTAGAAGCTTTCCCGGTAAGCCACGACTTGTGAACACAGATTAATAGAAATGGGTTAGATCAAGAGTGAGAGTTGGCCAATAAGAGGCTAGATATAATGGGCAGCCGCTCCTCTCACTACAGTATAAGACTTCAGGCAGCTGAATTAATTGTACATAATACTACAAAACACCTACTAAAAGAGCCATCCCACATGCTCAACCTCAATTTCTTGATTAAGTAGTCTAGGGGAAGAAAAGCTGTCTTTCCAATCTCCAGTTTGTCTGTTATTTGCTACATGAGTTGATCTTCTCAAAGCTAAAGAGAAAAAGTTAGGGGGGGGAAAGTAAAACTGTTTAAATTAGTGATCTGCGCCCTTGGCCCTAATTGAAGTACAAGCATATCAAGAAAGTTCATGTAATACGTAATTACCAATTTGGCTCCAGATCTGAAATAAAACTTCCTGCTTTCCAGATAGGGCAATTTGGTATGAGACCACAAATAAGTCTCCCTATAAGGAAATTATTATTGGAGGTGAATAGTTCAAAAATGTATGATTCTGGTGAGTCATGACTTCACTTAAACCACTCATTCACACCTTTCTGCAATGAAAATTCCAACTAAGAGGCTGGGTGCAGTGACACAATCATGTAGCTCCAGCACTCTAGAGGCTAAGGTAGGAAGTCATTTGAGCCCGGGGGTTTGAGACCAACTTGGTTCATAGCAAAACTTCATATCAAGAGCAAAACAAACAAATCATGTAAGAAGCATCACCATCATCTCTTTGCCCACTGATGCACTAAAGTTAATTGTCCCTTTTGAAAAAAAAAAAAAGTCTTGCAGTGAGCTCAGTAGTAAGTTAAGAGGCACTGTATTATAAGCCTCCCTCCTACTGAGTACTAAATCAAGGTGGGAGACATAAAATAAAGGCAGGAAACAAGCTGGATCATGTAGAAAGTCCTATGTGGGATCCCTTCATTGGACCAGTGAGCAGATAGTCCCCTCCCATCCAGGGTGTCAAGAGCACACCCTTGATTCTCCGCTTCAATAGGACAACGGCTTTCTATCAAAGAGTGTCATAACATCTTATCAAAGAATGTCATAACACAGAACCCTCATAATTGGTCTGGAGAGCTCTGCAAGAGTATAGTAGTTGTAAGCCATAGCATCACCTCGCTTTAGGGAGAGGGAACAAAATTTAATACACAGGGAGACAGAAAGATAATTAATTGCCTTCTTGGCAACCCACCACTCTACTGCCAGTGGGATCATTGTGACAAGTGATAAAATTCGAGTCAAAATATTTAACTCAGCCACTTCCTTAAGTGGTAGACCCAATTGTAGGCATCCCCCCAGTTAGGGTGCTGGAGAGGAAAGACTTTAACTCATTTTTTCTGCAGTAGCACATATATTTGTTGCCACCTGTGGTGTTGTGTGTTCTCTATGAGGTATGTATCTGTCTTTAATGTATATATAAGTATTTCTATCGGTGAATGAAAGAGATGATGGATGGAGAGAATTGTATTATACTAGATAGTCCCAGAACAACACAGAAACTAAACCAGAACTAAGAGTGAATTAGAGAAGAAATGTTTGAGGAAGTAGGTAAATGCCATATACTCAGAAATGGTTATTATACAAGGTGTACATGTATTGAAACTTCACATTGTATCCCATATATTTGTACCATGACTAAAGCAACACAAAACAAAAAGGAGAGATTAGTCCTGGAAGGCTTTCAAAATGATCACACACAAAGTGCTCCTATAAGGAGTGTAAGAAGGTAAAATAGCCAATGTTTCTAAAGAAATGATGGTTATAACTGAGGTAGGATATCCTTCTGTTTGCTGTGACTATGTGTTTCTCTTATTGGTTGATGAAAAAAGCTATCTCATCCAATGGTCAGCCAGAATATACCTAGGCAGGAAATTAAAACAAAGACAGACAGACAGACAGACAGACAGAAGGCTAAGTTGGGGAGACACCATATAGCCACCAAGAAAACAAGATGTGGCGTAACAAAACATGAGCCCACAAGCCTTGTGGTAAAACATAAACTAATAGAAATGTGCTAATTTATAAGAGAGAGATAGCCAGTAAGAAGCCTAAGTCATTGGCCAAACAATTGTAACTGATATTAAACCTCAGAGTGGTTATTCCGTAAGTGACTGCGGGGAGCCACTGGACAGAGAGAAACTGGTTCAGTGGGAGTTGTGGGACAGAGAAAAATCTCCATCTACAACTGACCCACTCAAACTCAACGTGATAAAGTCACATGGATGTGACTGTAAAACTAAGGCAGCACGCTCTGTGGCTTACTGTTCAAGAGAGCCCAGGGAATGAGGAGGGAGCAGGAAAGGGAAGGAGAAGTCTGAGCATGTGTCTTGTGCTAACTAAGCCTAAGTCTGCAGCTGTTCTCTGAGCCAAAGCCTGGCGGAGCCTGCTGACAAGACTCTCTGAGAATTAAGGATTCCCTAGTGAAAACACACCAAATGTGTTTCCTTCTCTGCTTTTTCAACACGTTCACACTAAAACACAAACTTTAATAGGTATGCATTTTGATGACTGTAGACAGATTCGTGAATACATGTTGAAGTAACCAGGCTAAGGATAAAACAATTATATTTTATTTATTATAAGGGGAAAACTCCAGAAACAGAAAAAGAGAATTCCAAGCACAGCAATGTCCTGTGGGAAAAGGCGCAGAGAAAGCACACACAAGGAGGTGCACACGTTTTACCCTGGGTCCCAGTGAAGCCACGCCTTAACTAAGACCCACCTCTTAAAGATGATTGGCTAACAAGGTTCCCCATCACATACTTGTATTTAATCACTACAGTCAAGATGCAGACAGTCCCATAAACCCCAGAGGGTCTCCTCAAGCACACTGTAGTCCCATGACAAGTCCCAAGCAATTGCTACCATATTCTATCTCTATCAATTGCTGCATCTTCGCGATTTCTACAGAAGTAAACTCTCACATTGTGTACTCTTAATGTTCATATCTTTTCTTGTTAAGAAAAAGATTCCAATCCCTGCACGTTGTTTGCAACAGCAGTTGACTCCTCTGTGTTGCCGAGAGCTTCAGTGACGAGGGCATGAGAATGTGCTTATCCACCCGTCACCTGAGCTGTGTCCAGGTTTGGACTATGACAGTAGCATTGCCATAAGCTGTGGAGAAGTTCCTGTGTGGGGACGTGCTTTCATCTCTAGGTAATGGATTAGGGGGACACTGCTGAGTCACAAAATAATTGTACCTTCGTAAGGAACTATAAAGCCACTGTTTCTCCGTCAGCAGTATGTTAAGAGTCCCAGTTACATCACGTTCTCACCAGTACTCAACACAGTAGCTCCAATTTTAGCTGTTCTAGCGTGTATGGTAGCACTTCATTGTGATTTAATTTGCATTGTCTTGGCTAACAGTGTTGAGCATCTTTTTATACGCTTATTGCCCATTCATATATCTTTTTATGAAGTGTCTGTTAAAATCTTTTGTTCGTTTTTTAAATGGGGTTGGTTCCTGCTATGTTGACTTCAACTTTTTCCGAAGGATGACAGCACTTCTGGCCAATTTGATTTAGAGCTAGTGATTAGAGCCTCTCTGATGGCACTACTAGGCTCAAAATTACTAACCAAGCTTTAAGTGACAGGGTCAAGAATGCATAGAATGCATAAACCATTTCCTATCATGGTCCTGCTTCAACTCTTCCAATGGCTTCCCATGGTGATTCAAATAAAACCCAAGCTCTTCATCTTGGCACCCAAAGCCCCCTGTGGTCCTAGCACTTGTTATTATTAGAAATCATCCTGTATCTTTTTTCTTCTTCTTCTTCTTTTATGTCTCAGCTCAAGTGTTCTTATTTACTATGTGTTTGTAAAAAAAAATATAATATCTGTTTTAGGCTTAGTAGATTATTATACACATAAAAATTTATAATACATAAGTTAATTCTTAGCAATAAATAAGTGTCCTAGCAATAAATTTGTACCTGCTTAAAAATAAATCCTTTATAACTAAAAAAAAAAAAAAGAAATCATCCTGTATCTTGGATATGTATGTTGCCTGTTTCTCTTCCATTGGAATCAGTGTTTCACGAGCACAGGAACTTTGTCTTGGTCATTGATGTGGCATTAGAATCACTCAGTGAAGCCAAGAGCCCAGCATTTATTCTCTAATCCTCTAGAAAGTCTGAGTCTTTTCCTCTCATCTGTTTCTCCAAAGAAAAGTTTGCAATCTCTGGAATCAGAGCAGCATTTACTGGAAATATTGAAAACACCCAAAGTACCCCCATGTGAAGGCATCTATCTCCCCAGCCCCATCGCAAACAAGACTGATTTGATTTGTGGGATGAGGTAGGCAAGAGAAAGGGGATAGCTTTTCAGGCATGATTTTTATATCATTTCATAGATAATCAGCTTCTTTTGGATGGTCTTGTGGCAGAAGTTTGTGCTTTTCATAACTGCTTTCCTGGTCAGGTTCCCATCTTGTACTTCTCACTTTGGAACTGGAGAGATAGCGCAACTGCCTTGCAGAACCATGATTTGGGTTCTTCATACTTCCTGTAAACTCCATCGTCAGAACATCTGAAATCTGCATTCTGCGAGCACCTGCTCTCATGTGCACTCCACACACACACACGGGGGAGGGGCAGAAGAAGTATGTCTCAGTTTTATTCCTTCTAGTTTGTGATCTGATTACCTCGATTCTTTGTAAAAGTCTAAATTTTAATTTATATTTTAAATTGAAAATTTGGGGTAAGAATCAATGTTTTCATCCCCTTCTCCTACTGATTCTCCACTCAGGAAAAGATGGTTGAGAGAGGCTGTGCATGGAGGCGCACGCCTTTAATCCCAGCACTTGGAAGGCAGAAACAGGAGGATCTTTGTGAGTTCAAAGTCAGCCTGATCTACATAGTAAATCCTAGATCAATTAAAACTAAGCAGTGAGATTTTTGTCTCAAAAAAATAACAGAAAAGATAGATAGATAGATAGATAGATAGATAGATAGATAGATAGATAGATAGATAGACAGATGACAGAAAAATTTGTTCATTTGTTTTGGAGCTCCTTCAAGAGATTGTGATTGGTGCCCAAACAGAACGGCTTCCATACGGTGCATGTTTTTTCCAGTGCCAAGTGTAGAGAACACTCATTCTCTTTTCACATTCCAATTAGTATTGATTATATAAACTACATAAACCCAAATCAAAAAGGGAATTTAAGTTTGTCGGTGGTGGTGTATGCTTTTAATCCCCACTTAGGGTGGGGGCAGAAGCAGGCAGATCTCTGTGAATTCAAGGTCGGCCTGGTCTACAAAGCAAGTTCCAGGACAGACAGGGTTACCCAGAGAAACCCTGTCTCAAAAACCAAACAAAAAAAGGGGGGGAGGATTTAAAAGTAAACACTCTTGTTTTAAATTAATCTTATAAGTAAATTAAAACCCTTTTCTTTAAAATTCCTTCTGTAGAGTGCATTTAGTCTGCTACAAAAGTAACTCTATTGCGGTCTAGACCCCAGGTGTGGGTGAGGGGGGTCTGACACACCCGCGCGCTAGGCACCAGGTGTGGGTGAAAGCGGACGCTGATACCCAGCGTGCTAGACCCCAGGTGTGGGTGAGAGCGGACGCTGAGCACAGTTCCACCTCCTAACCTGTCTTTGGTCCTGTGGACACGGTGTGTTGTCACCATCAGGCTCCTCCAGGGAAGCGGAGCACACAGAGGAGCTTGTTTTAAAGAGTTGGCTTGGCCTATCAGCGAGACTGGAGAGTTCATATTCCGAAAGCGGGCCCGGGCTGGAGATACAGAGAAGAGCTGCAATTTGAGTCTGCAGGCCATCTGCTGACAAAATGCCCTTTCTCTGAGGAAAGAGCCTTTTTAAAGATTGGAGCCTTGGCTGATGTGGATGAAGTCCACCCACATTATGGGTATTCGCTTCAGTCAAAGCCTGTTGATTAATCTCGTCTAAAAAGGAAGAAGAGGAAGAAAGGAGGAGGTACTATCTACCTTTAAAGAAACATCTAGAAAGATATTTGACCAAATATGTACACATTTAGAAACAGACCCATAAAATTTGCCATCCATACCCAAAGCAGCCAGAGAGCAATATACACTAAATATTTAAATCGAGGAGTTAAAAGAAGGGTGTTAATGTTTACCTGGGGGCAGTGATTAGAACTTTTGCAAACTCTGCTCAAGACATTAACATATAACAGATATTATATCTACTTTTCAGGTGAGGAAAATAAAGCCCATAAAGGAATATAAGTTGTCCAAAATCACTCAAGCACATATTCTAAGCCAGATCAGCATGGCAACAAAGCTCCAAAAGTTAGAGAGGAAGAGTATTCCCAAAACACAAGGATGGTAGCTGTGGGGTAAGAGCAAGCTTGACTGGGTAACTTAAACCTTCTTCCTGTACAGTGAAGGCTCTCCTTTGTTTTTCTAACTCATGATGCCATATCATAAAATCTCACTGGTTCTTTATAACTGTTTATCTTCCTTACGAATGTGAGTCTATATTTGGAGATATGGCTCAATGATAGAATGCTTGCCTGGTGTTCAGTCCTCAGGACCACACAGAAAGAAAGGGAAAAGAGGTGTATGCATTTATGAATAAACAAGATGTACATGGTATAGAAAGATAAGATTTATCTCCCATTCTAGGATATAGCTCATTAAACCTTTAAATCAACAGTCATTATTATCAGAAACAATTTTGTCTCCAATTTGGTTTTTATTTCCTAAGCTAACCAAAATTGTATTGTTTTAAATAGACTGTCATGATGACTTTCACTCTTTAGACCATTCTTTGCAGTGACCAGTGAAGTAGAACATACTTTGCAGTGACCAGTACATGTACATACACCCTCACACACTTAGCTCATCATTTCCTGTGGTAAATATTTAGGAATATAAATATTTTACCAAAATGGCATGTCAGTGTGGTTTCAGTTTTTCTTCTTATAAAGCTATCTTCATGTTTGTGGATGGATTTGTGATGCTCTACTCTATAAAGTATCTAGTCAAGAGTGTGGTCCATTTGTTCTGCTGAGTTTTTCATGTTTCATAATAAACTTGGGTGAACTACATAGAATTTATAGATACAATATGTATTTTGCAAACATCTTCCCCCAGTTTCTGGCTTGGTTTTTCCTTCTATTGTATTGTCTTTTGCTGAACAAGTCTTTAATTTCAACATAACCATTTAGAATCAATGCTTTTCCAGTCCTATTAAAAAATGCTTATTTACCTAAAGACATGAAAGTGATCTGTTTTTTTCTAGAAGATTCTACTTTTATAGAAGTAGAAATTTTAATGTTTGCATTTAAATTTACAATCCCTTTTGAATTGATATCTGTATATGATACCTTGTATCATTAACTAAAACACAAATGTAGAAAAGTCACACAAAACAAAGAATTATTACAGGCCAAATGTCACCAAGGTTTAAAAAAAAAAAGTTTAATATGAGGCTCTTGTCCTCCTCAATAAATCCTGTCCAGATCCTGACTTAGAATGCTGTCAGAATTGTCTCAGTGTGGGTCAGAGCAGCCATGAGCGTCTACTCCTCTGTCTCTGAGTGTAGGTTCCCTGAGAAAAGTGTGCTGTGGGCAAGGCAACACTCTGTAGCTGAGGTGGGTCAGCGGCAGTTGAGTGCATCCCAGTGCTGAACAATAAAATTTCCCCCAATGGCACAGCTCTGTAGCTAACACTTGAACTTAATTTCGCTGTAACCGTTGTCTACCGCAATGCGATCTAGGATTGCATTCAGTCTACAGAGAAATTTGGGGGAGAGAGAGAGACAGAGAGAAAGAGATTTGTGTGTATATACATATGAGTGTGCAAGTGTTTTTGCCATGTACATACACAAACAGCTTAGGGCAGGACAACAGTGTCTTCATCTGTTGCTCTCTACCTATTGCCTGGAGATAGAGTTTTCATGGAACTGGAAGCTAGTCATTTTGTCTAGACTGGCTAGCCAGTGTGCCCTAAAATCTGCGTATCTCTGACCCACAATGCTGAGGTTACAGGTACCACAGCCATGCCCGGCCTTCACATGGGTGCTAGGGATTTGAACTTAGCTCTTCAGGCTTGCAGAGCAAGTTCTCTTACCCACTGGATTGTCTCACCAGCCCAAAAATGTGTATCCTTAAAATACTTAGTTTTTCAATGCCTGTGTGTAGTAAGAGGCCACTTCTTTGTTCCTGGCTGTTCAGCCCCAAAATAACCACACAAAAACTGTATTAATTAAATCACTGCTTGGCCAATCACTTAATCATATCGTTAGCTAGCTCATATATCTTAATTTAACTCATCTCTATTAATCTGCTTATTGCCACGTGCCTGTGGCTTGCTGGCAAGGTTCCAGCTCATCTGTTTCCAGCAGCGGCTACACGGCATCTCTCTGACTCCACCTACTCTCTTTATACATCCTGGCTACATTCTGTTAAGCCATTGGCCAAAAGCAGCTTCTTTACTCATTAACCAATAAAAGCAACACCTATACAGAAGGACTTCCCACACCACCTGAGAAGGCAATGTCTCTTCAACGTGTTCAGTTTTGTCTTCACTAGGTTGTACAAGAATGTACCTGTTCCCTAGCAATTATGGCAAAAAAAAAATGGAAAAGAAACAAACTCGCCCAAGTCAGAATATCAAATATCAACAAAACCATTGAAAACAGATACTGGAAAGGGTTTGTGAAAAGGGGGTCTCATTCAGAGTTGGGATTGCAAAGTGGTGCAGCCACTATGAAAATCAGTGTGGAGAATTCTCAAAAAGATAAAAATAAATCTACCATATGGCCCAGCTATATCATTCCTTGGCATATGCCCAAAGGACTCGATATCATACTCACAGATACTTATTCATTGTTGTTTTATTCTCAATTGCTAGGAAACAGAAACAAACTAAATGTCCTTCAGCTTATGAATGGATAATGAAAATGTGGAGCACATGAACTATGGGATATGATTAAGTTGCAAAGAAAAACAAAATCCTGAACTTTTCAGGTAAATGCGTGGAATGAAATAATCCAGACTCAGTGGGATAAGCATCTAATGTTTCTCCTAGATCCAACTCTTCAGATGTGAGTACATATCTTGGAGTAACTACAGGAAGCTGGAAAGTTAAAAGGGACCACTGCTGGGTGTGGAGGTTTGGGTAGCAGTAGAAGCAGGAATAGCAGGGTATAGTGATCTGCTCAGGTAAATGGAGCAAGGGAGCTCTTAAGGAAGGGGATAAGGAGGTAAATATAGAAGAAAGAGGGAGTATGAAAAATTATAAAACATCATACTGTTATCTCTATACCTTAATAAACCTATATTACACATCAGTCTATATACAAAACATATGTTTTGTGGTTGTTGCTGCTGTTTTTTGTTTTTTATTTTACTTTATTTTATTTTATTGAGCTATACATTTTTCTCTGCTCCCCTCCCTGTCTCTCCCCTCCCCTTCAACCCTCTCCCATTGTCCCCATGCTGCCAATTTATAATATACATGCTGGTTTAGCTTACCAGCCCATACAATGAAATGTATCTCTGTACTTAGCTCCTTCATGGTCAAAAAATTCAAAGAAAACACAATAATACACAAAATCTAGACTCTTTGTGAATTTTCCATTTTTACATGGCTTATTTTTCTTTACTTCTTTTAATTTATGATTATATGGACTCTGTCTCTTTAAAGATTTTACCCCCCCTTTTTTAAAGCATTAACTTTATTTTATGACTATCTATATTCTTTTTCTTCTCTCTCCTAAGCCTACATACAATTATCCAACACTGTGACCCATTTAGAGGTCTTTTATGTCTGAATCTGTCCTATTGCACTGTCTGTAATTATCTACTTTCCAGGAACAATTTTGCTTTGTGCTTTTAAAATGCTAAGTGCTTAAGAATCTAAGCTGCAACATTCCTAGGTCAAATATAAGTACTGCGAACTTGCCCCGCCCAGCCCAGCATGGCAGAGCTGCTTGAACCTCTGAGAGTCGAGCACACTGCCCGACTTCCAGGCACAAAGCTGGTTCACGTTGCATCCAAACAAGCTGCAGCAATCTGCTCACAAACCCCATCCATATGCTCTGTCTCCCAAAAGAGTCAGAGATTGTGCTGGCAGCACAGCCCAGAAACTGGTATTTCAAAACTGCCACTTTCTAGTAGATCTGATCCTGCCACCTACCCAGGCAGGAAAAGCCAAGCCATGGGCATGGTCTCAATTACTTTTCTCGAGACCCTGAGTGGGCACACAAACACCCGGGCCCACAAATGTCATTGAAATGCTTTATAGCCAGAGTTCGTGCCAGTGGCATGGCACAAGCCTCGTTTTAAAATGGCACAGCTTTTTTCCTGCTGCTATTGCTGAGTCAGGAAAATCTCTCTGTGGCATGCCCCAGCAAACAGCAAAAACTCTGTTTTTTCTGTTTGTCTAGAATTAAACTCTCTCAGGTTTTTAAGTGGATTTAGTCCATCACGTTGGTGCTAAACTGTTGCATGGAAGGCGGGGGGCCCTTTGTTTGTCCCGGCTGCCCAGCTAGCTTAGCCCCTGAAATAACCACACAGAAACTGTATTAATTAAAATGCTGCCTGGCCCATTAGCTCTAGTTTCTTATTGGCTAATTCTTACATCTTAATTTAACCCATTTCTATTAATCTGTATATCACCATGAGGTTGTGGCTTACTGGGAAAGATTCAGCATGTCTGACCTGGCAGCTCCATGGCGTCTGTCTGCCCTTCTTCCCAGCATTCACTTCTGTCTTCTCCATGCCTACCTAAGTTCTGCCCTATCAAAAGGCCAAGGCAGTTTCTTTATTCAACCAATGAAAGCAACACATAAACAGAAGGAACTCCTACACCAACATGGGAAGTTGAAAAAGACAAGCTCTCCTGAGTAAATTGGGAGCATGGGGACCATGGGAGAGGGTAGAAGGGGAGGGGAAAGGAAGAGAGAGGAGCAGAGAAAAATATATAGCTCAATAGAAACAATAAAAATATTTAAAAAGATGTTTTGATAACTTGATTTTTTGTTGTAGAATTCAGTGTAATAGCATTAAATTTACTGCAGAAAAATCAGAGTTCATGTTTACTGTTATTATTTCTGCTTTGTTTACCATTTCTTTAATATGGCTTATGTTAACTTTCCCCCTCCTTCTTGTATCCAGTTATCTCTCTATTGCCTTGTTAATTTTATCTATTGGCTCACAGTACATGCCAATAATTATATGTTATTGGCTCACTGTTCTTTTAGTTTATTTACTAATTTGCTTTATATATTCTTGGTTTTACAGAGTTTAAATTAATTCTTTTTTTTCTTGTTTTGTTTTTTTCTTTTTCTTTTACATTGTTTTGTTTTATTTTTTCCATTCAAGAACATAATTAAAGAAATAAAATTTTTACCTTTCTTCCCCTTCTCCAGGTCCCCTCCCACTACACCCCCACCCCTCCTCCCTCCCCCTTCTTCCTTGAAAGAGGGCATGGTGCCCTGCCCTGTTGGAAGTCCAAGGCCCACCCCCATCCCTCCCGGCCTAGGAAGGAGTGCATTCAAAAAGACTCGGTTCTCAAAAAGATAATACATGCAGAAGAAATAGGTC
>PVIU01018494.1:0-38920 GCA_004026605.1 Ondatra zibethicus
CTACCCCCACCCCTGTGCTCCCAACTTTTGCCCGGTGATCTTGTTTGCTTCCAATTTCCAGGAGGATCTATATATGTTTTTCTTTGGGTTCACCTTGCTATTTGGCTTTTCTAGGTTTGTGAACTATATAGGCTTAATGTCCTTTGTTTATGGCTATAGTCGAGATGGCAGTCTTGAAGGCAGGAAAGCCCTGAAGACAGCATAGGCTGCTGGCCGGAGGCCAAGGGGGCTGTGTTCTCATCATAGAAGATGCTCTTCTACAACCTCCCACTGCTGAGCATCTTGCGGGCCCTGGGATAACATGAGACAGTACAATACATGTATGGCAGGTTGGGAAGCATGATCCCTCTTCATCCAGCCCAAGCACAATTCCAGCTTGGAAATTCTGCTTCATCAGAAACTTGGTATTTTGAAATATCTTTAACTCCCATAATCATTCTTAGTTTGGCCAGTGGGTGCTCATGAGAATGGAACTTGACCTTGAATGCTCTCATGAAAGCCCAGGTTGACTGGTGAGTGGTTGGTGAGAAGCTTCTGTGTCCATCCATATGCCTTATGGTGGCTCCACCACCACCATCAGTGGTCAAAGTCCCTATTCCCATGGCAACACGTAGGCTTGGGGCTTGAGGACATACAAATGACTTGCTTTGTGGTAGCAGCAGGATGTGCTGCATAGCACATCACCTTAACCTTGGCTGGTGCTCAGGAATTCCTTGATTAAGAATCAGAAGCAATGGGACCTCTGTAACTGAACATCCACTGCCAGGAGACCCTTTATTTACACGAGACAGCCTCTTGTGGCATTCTGAAACCACCCTCCCCTTGGGCCCCAATGGTGAGCCTGATAGCTACATTTCTTGTAGGCTTCTTAACATGGCTAGCACGCAATTTCTGAAATACACCCAGAATCTAGGCTGACTCTTGGACTATGAAGAACTTTGGCATCTTATTTAATTAGCGTATTTAAATCCTGAACTTCTCTAGTTCAGTAATTATAGTGGAAAAT
Source organism: Ondatra zibethicus (assembly GCA_004026605.1). NCBI lineage: Eukaryota > Metazoa > Chordata > Mammalia > Rodentia > Cricetidae > Ondatra > Ondatra zibethicus. Next base: position 1,007 of record PVIU01018494.1, read on the forward strand.
TATTCCAATGAAAGAGGTAGATGTAGGGAGAGACTAAACTTCACTTTTAGAGCATTAGTGATCACAACACTCTGCATCCAATTATCCATGAAGCAATTTCAAATTTTTAAAGTTTCTGTCTCAAAGCAGACAATGGAACCACAAAAGAGAGAAATGTTTTCCTAAAGTAGGCCACCTATGAAATTCAGCACAGGCCCCTAAGCTCAGGGGCTTTCAAAGAAATTAGGCCAGGATCAAGCAAACTCTGGCTATGGCAAAGTGAGAGGCAAGTTTGACTCTGAGAATTCCCTGCTCCACTCCCCATGAGGTCAAAGCTCCTGCTTAGAGTAGCCAACAGCAGGTGCCACCTTCTGTTTTTCTTGTTTTTCTGTGGTAGTTATCAACGTCAAAAATAAGAATGGAGGAGATCTTGAGGCATGAGGTTTTCTTTTGAATGAAGTGGTAAAAAGAACATACTGTGTTGAAACTCAGGCATGTGGGTGACATTTGCTGAGTGAGTTCATCCCTTTCCAGCTTAGCTCAGAAACATACATCATTATAGGAATGGTTTCCAAGGTGACCAGAAAGTCCATCAGCCTCCAGGGGTCCCTGCTGCTGTATAGTTTCCATGAGTATCCTTTTTCCTCACAGGGAAATCAAGGTATAATGTGTGTAAGGAGATTCTCAACCTGCCTCAGAGATGAGTGGATATTAAACTCAGGTCAGTGAGCCTTTGGAGACTGTCCCTCCTCCCGCTGGTTTATTATTGCTGGTCCATTTGTTCTGTTTGCTTGTTTGGCTATGACTTCTTGGTTTCTTGATGTCACAAGTAACACAGCTAGGATGAGGAGAACAGTTACACTGATCCTGAGTTCAAACGTAGACCCCTGCATTTGCAATGAAGGACACTGGTGAGCTCATCGGGTGTTAGCGGTTCTTTCACTGAGTGCCGAGATTCCTTTCCCACAGAGGCACAAAAGTGGCATCTACTCTGGCAAAGGATTCAGACTGGGCTCCAGGAGTCAGTCACCCTGTTTGAGAAGAAAGTATTGGCCCCTTACCTTAGCTCTCACCTTCATCATGACCCTGCAAAGATGCTGCTATCCTCACACTATAGGAAGTGAGTGAGGACATTGTGGTGGTTTGAAGGAAAATATCCCCCCAAGGGAGTGGCACTATAAGGAGGTGTGGCCTCGTTGGAGTAGGTGTGGTCTTATTGGGGGAAGTAGGGGTGGGCTTTGAGGTCTCCTACACTTAAGCTATACCCAGTGAGACAGACCAATTCCTGCTGCCTGCAAGATGTAGAACTCTCAGCTACCTTCCCATGTCTCCCTGCCTGCTGCCATGCTCCTCCATGGTGATAAGGGACTGAACTTCTGACACTGTAAGCAGCCACCTCAATTAAATGTCTTCCATTATAGGAGTTGTCATGTTCATGGTGTCTCTTCACAGCAATAGATCACTGACTAAGACAGACATGGGGTCCACCAACAGGCATGGCTTAAGGGGATCTGCCTGTCCCTCAGTCAAGGGAGTAACCATTATATCTCCACACAGGCTAGAGATAATATTCTCCTAATCAGGAATACTTTTTCTTTTATTCCAATAGTCAAATTCTGTGGTTCGTAGGTTTGGAACTTCAGCATATGGATGGAATCAGAGAGAGACAGAGAGAGACACACAGAGACAGAGACACAGAGACAGACAGAGAAACAGAGAGACAAAGATAAGAGAAACAGACATAGACAGAGATGAGAGAGAGACAGAGAGACACATACAGAGAGAGATGAGAGACATAGAGAGAGACAAAAACACAGAGACAGACAGAGAAACAGAGAGACAAAGAGATAAGAGAAACAGACACACACAGAGAGAGAGAGACTGTGTGTCTATAGCTTCAATATGCTCATATGTGATAGTCTGAGGTAAGGGCTAATGACTGATGGATCTCAATGAAGACAAAGAGAGCTATAGGTTTCTAAGACAAAGCTATAGAGGACCACAGGAAGTTATGTCCTGACCTTCATGCCCTTTTATTGCAATGTTTATTATGACAGGAGTTATTCTCTTTTTGAGCTCCCCAGAGCCATCATCTTCAGACCTCAGGTCATCAGTTGTGGTAAGGCCAAAAGAGACTATGATCACTCTGACTCTGAGGTGCCAGTTCAAGTCCAGCATATGTGGCAAAGTCCTAGTGTTGAGGCACAAAACCCTAGTGTTGGGTGCCCGTGGGATAGACATGCTTTGAGGGTAGCCCACACTGAGCCGGGCTTCTTAGTCCCCTTCTGGAGCTCTGGTGCACCCCAAGCCTGACTCCCCTGCCTTTCTTGAAGGGTCTTCTGTGCCACAGCACAATCTACATCAGTATGCCAGCTCCCCAGCCCAGCTCTGCCCTTGCTGTTGGATTTGTTCAGCTCATAACAAGGAGGAGAGTACCAGCTATATGCACCAGACAGGGCTTTGCCAAGTCTACATCCCCCACAATAGCCAATCAGTAGCCATAAAATGGCTCTCTCTCAATTTAGAAGACAGACCCAAAGAGGGCACCTCAGTCCCCAAGCATCACATGGGTAAGAGTGCCTTCAAGTACTTGTAACCCCAACCACAAGTGGGCTTATAGAGGAGGGTTGAGAGCAGGGTCTACTCTGATTCTTGTCCAGCACTATGGAATGAGCGACTGATTAAGGTCTCACCTCTGAGGATTACATGTGTTAAAATACGCTCCTCTCAAGAGGCGATGAGAGGGCCCAGGTACTCACAGACAGTGTATCTCCCTTTAATTTTGTTCTTGTCCTTGCCAGCAGCCACTGTATAAACCTGAATAAATTTTTATCAGTTGGATTCTCAGGGTTTCAGATTGCTTTCTTCTAGATGTGAAGTGGTCTTTAACCATCCTTAAGGCATTAAGTTTTAAAAAGTCAAGTGTCTGTGTAAGATAACATAAGAAGTGTGGTAGTATTTCTAAGTCCTAATGTACCAGGTTTGAGCCCCAAGAGGCGGGATGATGGAGCTCACCAACCCCAGCGGCACACAGCATTGTTTTCTTCTCCCTTCCATCACCCAACAATGTGTAGAAGTTCGTGGAGTCCTTGCCGAACCCATCCTTAGTTCTTAGGGGAATCGAGAGTGAGTTCTCGAGTTATGAGCACTCGCCTTTGCCAGCTCAGCACCATTTATCCAGGCTGCTCTCTCCACTTCAGTACCACCTACCATGTAACATAAAGATCTCCTTCCCTGACTTGGTTTCCTCGCCTCTATCATGGGGCTTCTTGCAGGCAACTCACATGTCAATACAACCTGCTACCGTAGTCGTGAAGGTCACAGGAAAGCAGCCCATTTTCAGAAGGCTGGAAACACGTTATAAATATTGATTACAGGCACTCATCCTGGGTTTGGTTTAAATTGCTCAGTGCTGTTCTACCAGCAGTATTTTCTTTAAAAAAATAATTTAAAAAAGGCGTTTAAGAGTTACTACTTAAAAAAAATCCTTTACATTCATTTCCTCATTAGCATCCATGCATAGATTTTATAGCCTATTAACGTAAAGAAACAACATTGCACAGCACATTAAGCAAATAATGATGAAGAGCAAAGAGCAGAAGCTGTACCGAAGTGCGTTCCTGTTATGTTCAGGTGTGTTTCTTTACCAGGTGTAGAACTGGCTTCTGGAATAGACGGCGAGAGATCCCACTGCAATGCCAGAAGCAAACAGGAGGATTACCGCTTACATTTACTTTCGTGGAGCCAATTAGAAGATAAATGGAACTTCGCTGGAATTCCAGGGATAGACTGGCAGGTGTGTGGAGGGAAGGATAGGCAGATCGATGTTTTTATTTGAAAGGCCCTTGGTAGCAGCAACTTTCTGCCTGTGACAGTGGTCACAGTGTGCAAGGGATCAGCTCCCTCCCAGCAGAAGCAGGTTGCGCTTCTACCTCTGCAGACAGATGCAGAGAGAGCTGGGCCCAGTCCTCCTGCAGGCTGGAAGCCCTGAGAACTGCTCTCCACACAGAGAATGCTATTTGTCCTTTCTGGAGCCCGACACAATGGTCACTACAGTTGTTTTGTGATAGATCCATGAGGTGTTCTGCTAAATCTCACTTTCTTGGTTTTGTTTTGTAGCCCTCACAGAATCTATGTAATTGTCCAATGACTTAAAGACTCAACCCACAGCTCAGGAAGGGCATATTATTGTCTATTGTGAAGGTCCAAGGACCCGGAATTGGATCTAAAGCCACATGTCCCCCAGCAAGTTTCTTTCTTTCCTTGTCATCTGGAACTACTGGGAGAAGGAGCCTTCCTCATGGGAAATGGAGGAGCTGGGTCATAGGCACCCAGAATGCGTCACTCACGTGAGATCATTGTGGATTTCAAATCTCTCTGGCCTTCTTTCAACAGGTCTCATGATTCCATAGAACAAAGATGAAAATTTTAATTCTTATAGGAATACCAATAACTCCTGTAGAATTGCATCTGTCCAATCAGCATACAAACCCTCACTTCTCAGCCAATTTTGGTATAGAACACAAGGAATGTAGACTCCAAAGGCCCAGACCTGGGTGGACCACAGCTCTGTGCCCCTCAGTAGCCCTGGTCCTGCTTGCTGTGCCCTTTCCTCAGGGGCAATAGTACCTATAGCCATGCAGAGGAGTGAAGGAGTAGCTGAGAGTTCTACATCCTGATCTGCAGGCAGAAGGAAGAGAGAGAGAGAAACCACTGTACTTGACTTGGGCTCTTGAAACTCCAAAGCCCACCCATGGTGACACACTTTTTCCAACAAGGACATCTTCTCCAACAAGGCCACACCTCCTAATCCCTCTCAAGCAGTGCTGCTTCTCGATGACGATGACTAAGCCTTCAAACATATGAGTCTATGGGAGCCATTCCTACCCAGGAGCCCTTTCCTAACATCTGCTCAGATTTCAGGCTCCAAGAGAACCAGGGGAGCTCTGCCTCTTCTCATGACCCAGTGACGAGGAGTCAGATCCCAGTGAAGAGGAGTTTGTGCTGGGGCTGGTACTGAATTTGCATCACTGGCTTCTAGAAATCCTCAGGCATCTTTTATTTTTATCTCTACTTTCCGTGTCTCATTCACCTTATCCCCAGCCTTTATTAAAACCACCCTGGGTCTGTCCCTTGGAAGCCCTCCCCACCTTTCGCTGAAGCTCGACAAAATGAGAAGCCTTTAAGAAAGGCTGTGAGCTTCTCATGGGCATCTCCACTGCAGGCCCTTGCATTGCTGCATTAGAGCTTCTGTCTCCTTCCAAGGCATGGGAACCTACAAGCCAGAGTGCTCTCTGACACAGAGCAAGTACCTAAGCCATGGCTCACAGGATGCAGTTCAAGTTTCCAAAGGACCTTTGAGTGACATTTCAGGATACATTTGCAAAATGCTCACATACAGTATGTACAAGCACACACACGCATGCACGCACACGCATCCTCACACGCAAGGCTTTCAAGCCCTGTCACAGAGTTTTTATCATAGTTCTGAGTGATCGACTTAATGGAACAAAAAGACTGTGGGGGCTGTGTCTTGTCTGCAGACAACCTGCAAGATACAATTTCCCTGAGATTTTCAAACCGTCTGGCATCCACAGACTTCAAAACCACTTATAGATATTATAAAACCCGCTCCAGTTGAGCCATGATGATTGCCGACATTTAGTGTCTGTCAACCTGGGGTGGGGAGAAAAGAAAGGAAGAAAGAGAGAGAGAGGAAGGGGGGAGGGGGATAAGCAAAGGCTTTGCCTCTTTAAGCACACAGCAGCTGGGGCAGTGTGGCCCGACTCTGGGTGGGGAATCAGGCTGCAAGACTGTGTTAGGCTTCAGTGCCTCGCTACTGAGGCCAAGTGTTTTCTAGGCCAGAGAGTTCTCATTTCCTCCTTGACCACACTGGCTCCTGTGCCCTTTCACACCTGACCCCTTTGCCTTACAAATGGGAACAGTACCTGGGAACAAAGGCGGTGATGGGAAATCTAAGGCGGCATATTAATATTTCATTAGCAATTCTTTTCTCTCGGAGGCTGACTGACAGCTCCGCCGAGATAGTAGCAAAGCTGATTTTAATTATTTTTTTAACCTGCATCGCCGACTCTCCCTGCCTCTTCCTGCTGTGAATCAGTCTGAACGTAGTCCCTCATTATTACCACGAGCGCTCAGCAGTCTCTAATTACTCCAAAGAATTTCTTATCTTTCATTTCTAAAGCTGAGATTTTTTTTAAGAGCGGGAGAGTGCCATAATTAACTGTGCAGCTGTTGGTAGTCTGCCCGAGTCTAGAACTACAGCCATCCCCCCTCCTGTTGGCTAGGCTGTTTGGGGAGACTGGATACAAGAATGCCGGAGCTCTCTTCAAAATCTAAGAACAGTGAGCACAACACACTCCCTTTGGGAACACTCCTCAGAATCCATTTTTAATACCAAGATGATTAAGAGCAGGCTGGAGAAGGCAAGGCACACGCACGCGCACGGTTGTGCGCGCACACACACCCATGCACAGGACAACAGTCCCTGGGAGGGAGCAGCCCACTGCAGGAGCTTCCCAGTACCCTGGCAGGTTTCCGTTCAGCCTGGCTTGCAGCCTGGAGAGGCGGAGAGGAGGAAAGGGCAAGCCTCTTGTTCAGAAAAACCAGGAAAACCATGATGGGTCTCTGCTGAGCAGAATGAGTTTGGGCGGTCTCTATGAGAGGCCTCTCTCCTTTCTTTGGGAGTGTGAACACCGATCACAGAATGGGAGAGGGACCATTTCAGAGAAATGATGGAAAATCTCTGATCGAAGACCCCTGGAGGCATAGAGCCTTGTCATTCTGTATGAGGAGCTACTTTCCAGGGATTGCGTCAGTTTCCTGGTGTTGTGCCTTACAAGGAGAGATAAATACAAACTGAGGGGCTTCATGATGATGGGTCTGCTCTATATCCCCCCCCACTCCCGGAACTGAATCTGCCTCTGCCTGTCTCTCTGGGTTTTATTGTGTTGATGAGTCTCAAACTGATTATTCCTTGGAAAAAAAGGACATAAATAAAAATGAAGATAGGATATACAATATGTATCTAGTAGAAATAGCACTTGCAGAATCCAAAGTGTGTTCAGTTCTGTACTCTTTTTTTTTATTTTTTTTAAGAGACACATTCCCAGCTGGGCAGAAACAGAGAGAGAGAGATGGGGAAAAAATCTCTGAGATTAAAACACAGGTTTATTTGAGACCAGCTGTTCCATGAAATGGCCCGACACCAGCAGCCTTCTCATAGGCAGAAAAGCGACCTCACTTCTAATGTGGGGAGACCACCTGGGCTAATGAGTTTGGGTTTATTCAGCCCTGAATGCCTTCCAGGGGCATTCCTTTCTGGGTCTGATGAGCTATGGACTGAGGAATTACGATGTGGAAAGAATCCATCAGAGACCATCCAGTGCCCTCTGTCTCATCCACAACTGAATTACTAAAGCCTCCCAATACAGCCTGGAGAATAGAGAGATCTCCTCCCTCTTCATGGTTTTCTAGGGAACTCTTAAGAGCAGAGGGTCCCAGATATGGCCACAGAGGTGCTACGGCTCAGAGTACCTTCTATCAGAGAGTACCTCCTCTAAAGATAGAAGAAGCATCCTGCCCTCGTGAACCTGGCTAGGGTCCTCACCTGGGAATATTCATCAAGACCATGAGTAACCAAAAGCACCCGGAGGTGGGAGCTCAGAGCAACAGCTGTGGAAATAACTCATGGAGCTGAGAACTTTAGAACAGTTTTCTCAACCTGTGGGTCACGTCCCCTTTGGGGGCTCAAATGAGCTTTCACAGGAATTGCATATCAGATATTTACATTACGATTCATAAAAGTAGCAAAGATACAGTTCTGAAATATCAATGAAAACAATTTTATGGTTGGGGGGGTCATCACAACATGAGGAACTGTATTAAAGGGTCACAGCGTTAGGAAGGCTGTGAACCACTGCTTTAGAATAAGGCTGGGACCTCCCCTCTGCCTCCCTTATCCCATGAGTGTAATGGTTCTTCCCCATAATGATGCCCTTGGTGAGAATGGAAGCACTGCCCTGGGACCCGAGGATAGGCAAGGACAGCAGCAATTTCTGTTTTTAAAAAATGAGACGTTAATACAGTTCCACAAACGCAGCCTTTGCTTTGAACTTGCATGTAGGCAAAAGCAAATTTGCTGTCGAACCAAACAAACCCACTCCCTTAAGCTCAGATCCAACGGCATGGCCATTTAGAGGAGGACATATAATTGCTGGCATCTAGGTTTTCTAGTCTATTAGATATCCTAGTCCACTGGATTCTTATTAGTGAGAATGCCGTGCCCTGACGGGAGAATCATGCCCACAGAATACCAGTTTTGATTTGAATTAAATATCCTGCCTGAGGATTTCCATCAACATACAGATTCCACGATGGCTGTAAAATAAATAAATAAATAAATAAAATAGAATAGAATAAAATAATAAAAGATGGCAGGGTCTTTGGGGAGGCTTTCATGTGTCCCGGCCGTGATTTAAAGCAGGAGGCCCAGAGCCAAGGCTGATGAGTCAGCACAGAGAGTGGAAAGACACCAAGCTCTGGTTTCTCCATATGCAGGATGAGATTGATTTTCACTGGCGGCCACTGCCCCTAAATGGATGTGGGAGGATGAAAGCAAGAGTGTCTTCTAGGAACTCTGCCCTGCTCTAAGAGGGTAAGGAAAAAAAGTCTCCTGGGTCTAGCAGCTATGAGCAGCTATTACACACACCAAAGATAATAACTGCAGCCATTATACATGGGACTTTCATATGTTTGCCTGGCATAGCTTCCAAGGCAGCCACCATGTGTAATATATTCATATTTTAACATAATATCGCTTCACTTTCCAAGGGAGAAAATGAGGTGGGGAGGGACAAAGTTGTTTTTAAGGGGCTAAATCTAATAGCTAAAAACCCCCATTTGACAGCTGGGAATCTTACTTGCAGTACTGGGCATCCCCTCCACTCAAATACCTTCTCACCCAGGCCAGCTAATGGAACTTTTGAAAGTGACTGTGTTCTATGAGCTCAGATCTCATTAATGGATTAATCCCTTGATGGGGTCATGAGATGAGGGCATTATTGGGATGTGTTGCTTACTTGGAGAAATTAGGTCACTGGTGTGAAATACATACTGTGTTCCTGGCCGTCTCCAGCCACTATGGATTTCCTGGTTGCCAGGAAATAAGCGGTCTCCGTCTCTCCAAACTCCTGTCACCATGAATTTCTACTTCACTTCCACTTTACAGCCATGGGACTAGCCTACCTTGGACCAAAGCTCTGTCAGTAAAATGGTTGTTACGCAAGCACAGGGACCTGAGTTCCAACCCCTAGAACCCACGTACACAGCCAGGAGAGCGGTGCACAGTTGTTATCCTACAACACAGGAGGCGGTGCCTTTGGCCTCACATGCACATACCTGCCCATACATGTTCATGTGCACATACATGCAAACAGTGGAGCTAGCCTACCTTGCACCAAAGCTTCTGGAAACAGACTCAAAAAAGTCTTTCCTCTTTTTGAATTGACATTAGCTGTCTGAGCCGTGAGAAACTAACACATGGTGTAAAAATGTCTCATTTCATGTTCACTGTTTGATAAGGCCCTTTGCCTCTGAGGAGAGCCTAAACAAATGGTTGTGGATCATATGAGAAGATTGTGCATCTCTCTAGATGTCCCTGTCATTGGTTTGTTGGGTTTCCTGACCATTCTCTAGGTATGGAGTGGAAAAACCGCTTACAGAAGAAACAGGTTTTGAAAAGAGACGGAAGGGGAGAGAGTGCAGAAGTAGAGGCAAAGGGAGGACAGGAGTTCAGATCCCCAGCTCCACATAAGAGGAAAGCCAGGTACACTGTGGTGAATGGTTGTGAGCCTAGCCCTGGGAAGAGAAAGACAGAAAACTTCCTGGGGCCCACAGACTAGCCAACCTAGCCTACTTAGTGAGTTCCGGGACCATGAGAGACCCTGCCTCAGAAAACAAGGTGGGTGGTGCCTGGGAAACAATCCCTGAGTTTGACCTTTGACCTCTGACCTCTATGTTCACACACACAAGTGCACATGCCCCTGTACGTAGACACGAAGTGGCACACAAATGCAAGCATATCTACAGCAGAAGGAGAAGAGAAGAAGACATTCTCGTTGAGAGATCTTTCCGGGACTCTGGGTTGTCCTGGGGAATGAGGCTGGTGGAACAGTGTGGTCTTGAAACATTCATTGCTGGTAAGAGCTAACTAGGGCCATCTTGTGCTTCTCCCAGTGGTTGTATCTAAGTTCCCAAGTGGCAAAGCATACTTGTGACACCCAGAATCACGGACAGGAATTTTCTGAGCAGACAACCCAAACATCTATGGCCATGATCTGATCTCAAAGGAGAAGGTTGGACACCAGGAGTTTTTGACTGGAGGAAGCGGCAAAAGAAGCCGTAGACCCCAGATTCCCTTCCCTTAATCTCTAACCAAGTGAGAACACTGAGGTGCACAGCCCTGGCGCCCTGGGCAATGTAATAGGCTCTACACTCTCTGGGGTTTGCAGCAACTCAGCCTCCTAGGAAGCAGTGACTTAGCTTATGGAGCCCCTGTCTGCAGGCTCAGATTTCCACACATTAAAAGCCACTTTGTAGTGCATCTACCTCCTTCCCAAGTGTGGTCCAGCCTTCCTCGGGGGTGGCCTTTTAGCTTGGCAATTGAACTGCCTGACTAGATTAGCTCCAGCTACAGAGATTGGAAGACTAAGTATCCCTTTAATGAGATAATGCATTTTTCCTTGCCAGAATTCTCTACCTTCAGCGTAGTCTGCACGAGCTGCGGTAGTGCTTTGAAACAGCCGGAGAGATGTCCCTGAGAGGCTGCTTGGGAGGTTCAGGAGGTGTGGTATTGCTAGAGGAAGTGTGCTGCTTTCTCTCTTTCTCTCTCTCTGCTTTGGGCTTGTGGTTCAAGGTGGGAGCCTTCGGCTTCCCACTCACCCTGCCTGCTTCCAGTTGCCACGCCTCCATTCTGTCCCTCATGGACTCTAACCCTCTGGAAACATAAACCCAAATAAACCCTTTGCTATGTAAGTTGCCTTGGTCGCAGTGTATTATCACAGTAACAGGTTACGAATACAGCTGCTGTGAAGAGCTTTGGGTTCACTCACCTTTCTGAGTCCTCCTATAAATTTTCCTGCCACCCCCGCTTCTCTCTCTTTCTTTTGGGTCCTGGCAAGAATAAGTGTAGCTTTTCTGTCTTTTTTGACACTTCCGACTTATTCTTTCATGAAACCCTCCACTCCATGCCTGCCTAACTCAGACAACATGACTCCTTCTCTCCCAACTATAAATATGTAACAAACTTCTCTTTCAAATTAGAAGAGAAAAAAAAAACAATTTATCATTACTAATACTAGAGTAATGAGATTGAATGTGATTCAGTAAAATAGAAAACCTGGGGACTAATAGCCTTTAGCATTGGATGTTGGGGAGAGCTCAACGAGAGATGTGTGGAAGTGGATTTTCCACCCTTCTGTAATCCTCCACAGCATTCTCTCTCTCTCTTGTCTCCTTAGATATGATACTTGAAATCTGAATATGACTAGTCTAGAGGAAACCATTCCTTCCTCCAGTTTAAAGAGTGTGTCTGAGAACCTTTGACCGTACCCAGACTGCCAGCTTTGGGGTCTCCACATATTCTGAGTTGGTCACCACCCAAGGGATGGCTAAACGTAGCTGGGGATTTGTTAGCTCTGCTGCAGCTGGGCTTTGCTGTCTCATGGACAGGAAATATGTCAACATTTTTTTTGAGATATTGCACCTGGGATAAGCAATCCAGCTGCCCGCACTTAAAGTCTCAACAGGAATTAAGTGCATGAAACGATATAATAACACAAATTTCAATTGGTATCAACCCTTTTCAACACTAAACCTCACAGTCTGAATGTGCTCCAGTGCTGAAAGACAGAGGAAGAGGGGAAGAGCGAACGATCTGAGAAATGAAGCAGAGCAAGCCAAATGTTCACAGAACTGTGAAGCTCCAGGCTGGAAGGGAGTCTGCACACCAGAGTTTCAAAATACGGATTGGAGGCCAACTTGAGAACAGCCAAGCCTTAGGTACCCCTCCCACAACCTTTCCTGGGTCTATATAGAGTCAACAGACCTGGGGTGGGGCTCAGAAGTCTGCCTTATGAACAAGTCCAGACTGTTCTCACTCATCTGCCTCCCTCCCTTGGTAGGATTTTTTGAAACCCCATGCTCAGGTAGGAGATTCAGTCTCAGTGAGGGAAACTGTCCTCGGAAGAGTTCATCAAGTTACTTTGTTCGTGAGTAAGGGCAGTGGCACTGGACTCAGGTTTCCCAAAGAGTCACTGCTATTCAACCTGGGTCCCAGTGGCTCTGAGGGCAAGGACTCATTCGATTGCCATGCTATGTCAGCACACAGCATGGGGTATGACAAGCGGGGCTGTGGGTTTGAATGCATTTTTCATCCCAGGCCAAAGCTGTGCAACAGGAAGGATGTATTGTGGAGTTCGGCACACCACACAGAAGGCCATGCGTACCCAAAGCAGCTGCTCTATAGTTCACTCTGGTCTTTCAATCAAGGTGGGGTTGCTGATAGGTAAACAAGACTCTCTCTCTCTCTCTCTCTCTCTCTCTCTCTCTCTCTCTCTCTCTCACACACACACACACACACACACACACACACACACACACACACACACACAAATGACCTCTTTTTAACTTTAAAACAAAGATAACAGAGGGCCAATCAGGAAATCTTTGGGGATTTGTAGTTCATATAGTTTTTCCCCCCTCTAGTAAAAGCTATAACTAAAAGCAGTACAGGGACTGGGGCGTTGTCTCAGTGGGTAAGGACTCTGAAAGCAAAGACCGGGGCCTGAGAAGAAACCAGTGAAGTCCAGAATCAATGAGAGGCACCGTCTCACAGGAATAAGATGGAGAACAAAACAGGAAAACACTGACATCCATGTGTCCTTTTTGACCTCCACACACACACACACACACACACACACACACACACACACCACCACCACCACCACCACCACCACCACCACCACCACACCTAAACAAGCCTCTCAAAACCAACAGGATATTAAAACCAAGAGACCAAGAGCAGACTACTTACAGACTTTCTGGTACCTTCACTGAGTTGGTCCATCCTGAGGTCAGGTTGTGTGCACTACCCTCATTTCTCTGAGAAAGATGCTCATCTCCACATCTCCACACACGTCTAACACAGTGAAGAAAACAAAATCCCAAGAGTCAACTCACTCAGACATTTATTCCCCCTCCCAGCAGCACACTCGCTCCTGGCCGAGGATGTGGCTTTTGGTTTGTTTTATTTTTCAATCTCAGCCTTTCACCTGCACATAATACAACTAATTTCTCATTTTCCTTTTCTATTGGTCTGTGTGTGTGTGTGTGTGTGTGTTCACAAGTGCATATGCATATGAAAGTCAAAGGTCTTCAGGTGTCTTTCATCTTGTCTTCTGAGAAAGAGACTTTTACTGGAGTGGAGCCTTCCAAGTAGGCAAGACTAAGCTAGCTGTCACAAGAGCGCTGGTATATCTTCCTGCTCCTGCCTCTCCAGAGCTGGGGTTACAGATGCGTGCCAAGCCACATGGGTTCTGCCAACGGAACTCAGATTCTCTTGCTTGCAAGGCAGTCACTTGACCCGCGGCACCATCTCTCCAGCTCCTCCCTTTTCCATTTTCCCTTTACATACTGGTGTTATCAAGCCTCAACCCAAGGACTCTGCACTTCTCCTTCTTTAGTCTTTCATGCATGCTTCTGCCCCACTCCAGACTTCGATGACAATGTATAGTCTCTTGGTACCTAAATTAAAATTTCCAACATGGTCCTTACTTTGAAATTCAAATGAAGAAGCCCACAAATGGCTCAGCAACTGCAACTGAAGAAAATGCAAACTCATGGTTTTGCTTGTCTTCTGTCTTTTCTGTAAGGCAGACACTGAGCTCCGCTGAGCACTAGAATCATCTCCTGCATGCAATCCCCTTACTCCATCTGCTTACCTGAGAATGCCTAACATTAGCCCAACATCCCATTGTCTTCCCTTCAAATTATCTTTCACACCACAGTCTTCTCGGCCTCTTGTTTAGGTTTATGTTCATCCAGACTCCTAGGCTTCCTTTAGATCCACCATTGGGAAGCTACTGATAGTGTGATAAGTGAGAAAAGAACAACTCTAAATTATACCTAACATTTTCTGACAGTCCGGTACAAATGAGATCAATAAAAATGATCCAGCTTTCCCCTCAGTCACCCAGACTTCCACAGCAGACCACTAAGTGTAAATATGAATTCTCACATATTTGAAACATATGGACTCTAGCAAACACTTCGGCCATAGCTACACGGATGACTAGATTGTTTTACGGTCATCTTGATCCAAACATATATGTCCTAGAACACACAGCAGCAATGGCCTCAGAAGAGGTGAACTCCTTTGATGGAGGGTGTTTATTTAGGATAATCTTGGACAGATAAGCAGTTTGTGTTCAGTTTGTGTTTTCACCCCAGTGTGTAGGAGCCTCATGCCTGACAGACTCTCCAAGTTCAACTGTGAAATGTGGAAATATAGAAAGGAAGCCTTCTTAGATGCCGTGTCTTGAGAGTTCCTGTACCTCAGCACCAGAAGATATGCTGATCTCTGCACAATAAGCTGAGATTTAGCCAGTCTTCATTCAGGATGTCAGGATGTCCAAAGCAGTTTTGGTTAAGGGTCTTCTACTCCATTCACCAATAATGTGACATTCCGGGTGGCTAGGTCTCTGCTGTCTCCCCCAGCCCCCAGTGGATCCCACTCATCCTGAGGAGGATGTCTGCACTCTTCACACCTTCAAAAAGCAATGCCCAGGGCTATCATCTTCATCTGGAGGCCTAGGGTTCCTCCAGACCCATGACTGGGAGGCAATCCTAGCTCTGAGCCACCCTGTTGCCTTCTTGACCAAAACCATCTTCCCGAAGTTCCTTTACCCAGACAGAACGACACATTCTTCAGGTCCACTCACTATAAATCTGGAGAATTGTGTAGCTGTAGGGCAATCTGTGCAGACATATGCAATGGCATTCTGAGTATTCTCCTCTCCACTGCGGATGTGCACTTTCCTCTGTGAGCACCTTCCTTAGATGGTTTCACCGAAAGTCTCAACTCAAGCAGGTCTCCATTTGAAAAGCCAACCCTTCTTCGTTTTACTGATCCTGTTTTTCCTTTTTCACTTGTAGGACCCTATCCAAAGCTCCAAAACACCCTGAACTATCTGTCTTTGTAATCCTCAGTGTCCTAATAGGCTGTCTCGTCATTTGCTGAGCGGACCACAGAACCCTGTGCAGGTAAGCATTCCCCTCACCTTGTGTGCTAGAGAGACCCTGTACCTGGCGCAGTATATAGCACTGCCCTGTCAAATACAGGAGGAAGAATCCAGACAAAGACCACCGAGAAGCAGCCGTGGGTGCAACAAAGCCATTTCTTTCCATTACCTGGGTGGACAGTCGGGAAGCAGCAGGCCGCGCTTCGCCCACTCCCACTCAGACAAGAAATCGTGGCCATCTCCTTCCCAGCACAAACAAGCTGGCACTCTCAGCATGAAAGCTGTCTAGAAAATTTTAAGTAATAGTGTGGTGTGGATAGAACTCATGAATATTCATGAGCCAAGGGTCTAAGCAGCCAAGCTAAGCACAGAATTACAGCAATTATCTGAATGATTTACACACACACAAAGCCAGCCCTAAGCAAAATGACTGAGGAGGCTGGAAGTCAGCTCCCCCCCTGTCTGGCACCACCCCACTTTCTCTCAGGGTGCCCTGCAGGGGCCCCTGCTCTCTGCCTGATGGAAAATCTCTGTATCACCACCCCCAAACCAGTTCACACACAGCCTCTTCCTCTGTGTCTCAGGCCTCTCCCCCCCCACAACTTACCTGACTCCCAGAGCGTGTCCAGTTAACTGGCCAGAAGATCTTACAGACTGATTCCTTGAAGGCACACGTGGGTCTTGCTTTTCTGTTTCAGTATCTCTGTTGGTAGCAAGCCTTGCTTAAAGAGTTTTTGTTATGATTCCTTTACCCAAGTCCGAGAACGGGATGCTACAAACAGATTTAGTAAATAATTAAGAAGATGCGGAAGGGTGGCCAGAGCTGCATGACAAACCTCAGAGTCACAGAGCCTTGGAGCAGGAAGTTCTTAGGCCATTTAGCTTGCTCCACACACTGATGGTTCCATGCACGAGCACACTAAAAGATGACAGAGTAATACGATATGGATCAGAAGTTATTCGTGAGAGGATTGCTGATTCCTTATTATGATTTTTGTAGATCTCAAAAATACAGGCACAATGTGAATCCATTCATTTATTTATTTTTTCTTTCTTTTTTGGCTTTTTTTTTTTTTTTTTTTTTTTTTTTTTTTTTTTTTTTTTTTTTTTTTTTTTTTTTTTTTTTTTTTTTTTTTTTTTTTTTTTTTTTTTTTTTTTTTTTTTTTTTTTTTTAGTTTTTTGGTTTTTCGAGACAGGGTTTCTCTGTAGCTTTGGAGCCTGTCCTGGAACTAGCTCTTGTAGACCAGGCTGGCCTCAAACTCACAGAGATCCACCTGCCTCTGGCTCCTGAGTACTGGGAAAGGCATGCGTCCACATGGATATGCTGGGAAATGCTGACGCAGCCGTCTTGGGTCATGAAATAGAAGGCAAGCATGAAAACTGAATGAAGGGGAGCTCAGATTAGGCCGGATGTGGTCTTGGTTAAGCTTCGGTTTACCATTTTAGGAATACAGCCCGACATGGTAGGGAAGGCACGGTGACGGTATCATGAGGGGGCTAGTCATGTTGCAGCCATAGACAGGAAGCAAAGAGCATGTAGGGAATGGGGTTGGTTCCTCTCCTCGCCTCAGCTTTCTTTAGCTAATGTTCAATGGTTCTAGCATCCCCAGTGTCATGGGGTCTCCATTAAAACCTAGGCTTCTCCTTCTTAACTGAGCATAATAACTTCTCAGGACATCTTTGCAAGGACTCTAACCCTACCTTCATCTTCTAGCCTCCATGATTCCCTTATGGCATCTCTCATGCTTCACGATGCCATCTAGGCTGTTGCTGGCTCAGTGTATGCCAAGGACCCTTGGAGACAAAGCTATAGTGACTTCCCAGCAAGGAGTCATTCTGTTTTCAATTCAAGTTCTCTTCTTCCAAATAAATTTGCATTTTCCCAAGTTACAGCATTCAGTAGACAGGGTCTTGCCCTCGTGGGACTCTTCCCATTGGCCCAGGGCAGAGCATGAGGTCAAGAGCTTTAGTGGAGCAAATCCTCTCAAAAGTTTCAGTTGCTTTCTCATCTGTCCTGTTGAAACTTGGAGCGACCTTCTTTCCTCACCAAACTGTACATTCTTTTCATATCTTTCTGCTTCACTTTCTGTTGTTTCTCACTTATAGACCAAGGTGAGAGCGGTGAGCAGTAACCATTCTGTGGACTGGATTCTATCCAGAACCAAAACTTCCTCTTCCAAAGCACGTGCGTCCATAAGTTTTAAATTCAGTCTCACTTAACTTCTCAGGGCATGGGCAGAAAGCAGCAGTAACGTTTGCCAGAATTTATCACTGATAGCTTCTGTATCCAGATTCCAAGGGAAGTCCTAGTTTTCCCAAAACCTCAAGATCTGGGCTTCCACCGCCAGCATTTCTCTCAGCGTTCTGGGCTTCCAAATGCCAACCTGAATTCCCATTATTCTCTGCTTGCAGCATTCTCTGACTCCTCCAGTACAAACCTTCTATAGGTGGTTAATGCTATTGCCCCGGATGAGAAAGGAGAGGCCAAGCATGTCATAGAGGTCAGGCTGTTTGCCCAAGAACAGTTAGTAAAGTCATCTGTTGGGCACATTAAGGGGCCTCTGTAACAAAACAAAAACACATAACAAACGCCTACAAACCTATGCGCTCACAATGTAGATGTGCACTGACACTTAAGAACAAGGGACTTTACAATAAAAAAATAGTCATTTGGCTGATCGATGGTGCTTTATTTTTAATGCACATGGAGGAAAATCAGTTATTTTTTTAAGAAGTCAAATGAAAATAAAAGAACTTGGTTGAGTATTTAACAAAGAAATATATAAATACCCAACAAATCTACGGCAATTTATAAATTCACAGGACCAATTTATCTGCTATTCTATATTGTCAAATAAATCAGATTTCACAGAAATTTAACACTGTACAGAACTGTGTTCTAAGTCAAGCTTCCATCATCTTTACAAGTTCAGATGTTCCTGCTTGTAGAACATCATCACAGCTGGCCATGTGGACTACTGGCATAGCAGGAGGTGTGGAGAGCATCATGGGATTTTCCCCCAACTCTCCAGGAACCCTGCCCATGCAGTTCTATCCAGTTCTGCCCTAGCTGCATGTGGCCTCAGGGTCTCAAGGAGGGGCTAGAGTATCCAGGCTGGAGAACACCAGAGGAAGGGGCCCCACCCACGAGGCTGTGAGGAAGCCATCATCCATGCCAAGGGAAGATTTTTCTGTGAAGTTGACATGTGCTGCCTCATGCTCCTATCAGTAGCCCTTCACCGTGCTCTGTAAGTCATTCAAATACACTCACTAGTTCTGCAGGGAGAACTTCGGTGGAATCCAACGTTGCCTTGTTCGTGGGACCTTAGAAGGAGCGGACAGATTTTGCTCAGGTCTTCTCACAAGCAACACAGCAACTATGGTGAAGGAATGTGTGACTCATAGTTGAGGTTGCAATGACAAGCTGCAAACATAGAGCATCACTTATTTCGGTTGATTACTAAAATGAAGATCTGGGCTACCATACGCATTCAGTTTGATATCAAACATCATGAAGGAAAAAATTGACATAAATGAAAAGTTTCCAAATATTATGTCAGAGTATTGCTGCCTTAGAGCCAACCAGAGGCTCCAGTTTTTAAAGATGTTATTCTGGGAGTTTTGAATCTATATTATTTGTGGTTTTCTCTATTGGTTATAATGCTGCATAATAAATTAACAGTCAGAAAGGCAAGGTTTCATCCTCAGTGGTACTTCCAAAACCACAGAAAGGACACCACCACCTGATATTTGGAGCTTTTACAGCATGGTTTCTCTGCCTCTTCCTCTTCCACATAATTCTGAGATCACACCTCTGTGTCATGCTCTTCTCGTTTATTTCATATATGATCCTCAGATCCTGCATGCCCTTTGTGCTTCTTACCATTTAGTATTTCCTTCTTTCTTCCATCATGTACCAAGTTGTTTACAGATGGAAACCTACGCAGAGGGATGAGGCCAATGTTACCTGAAGGTGCCACACATCCTAAATCCCACTAGCCCTGCCTAGAGGACCAGAGTCCACTGTGGTATGGACACAGCTCTGTCTTGGTGGACTGAGTAGAGAATCAGCGGATAACCCTCAGGGCTTTCAGATGGAACAGAGGTTTGTCCCCTGTGCTGCTTCTGTTTACTTCAATTCACATTAATTTACTTGGTCTCTATTTTACAAAAACATCTGTCAGTACGGATTGAAATAAGAATGTAGAACAAGCAACGTCTGATGCCTCACCGAAGAGGGTCTAACTCTAGGCATTGCTGTGGCCATGATCTCCATTCCATATGGGCCTACTCCAACCCATCTGATGGTTCCAGGTGCCAAGGATGCCACAGGAATGGGGGAGATTTGAAGAACAAGCATCTTCTTTGGAGGCTGTCTGTGCTCAGGGATCTCCTCCCAGAACAAAAGAGGGGCCTGCTTCCTGGCTTCTCCACCTGGTCTTTCTAAGCCTTGGTCATTATTGTAAAATAGTGCTGTGGCATGCACACCCAGATGTGCGTGGAGATCGGGTTTCTTCCTGCTGTGCCCCTGTCCTCCTGGAAAGTGGTACCAGATGCCCTGTGGGGCCAATGTATGGATGATGTCATGTTTGTAGCTTAGATTGCTGCCTGACTGTAAGACCCAGGGAGAACCCACATCTTTGTGAAGAGATTCTTAATTTTATGAAGGGAACAGCAGCAGCAGCAGCAAAAACAACAAGCCCACACTCACTCTATCATCCCCCTATTTACACAGCTTCCTAGCTCAGCATGCTCAGAATTAGCATTGTATCACTGAACGAAAAGAATGGTGCGGATTTCTTCTACATGAAGCCCAACTTTATTACTGATATTAAGAGCTTCCCCAGGTCCTGAAGAAGGAACAGTCCTACCATTTTGTTATGGCAATTGTTGTCAAATAATTTCACTTGCTTCTTGCAGAATTTTGAGGCATCATAGCTCTTTATCTTTATTACCTTTTGTAAGTCAAGAGTTATAATTCTTTCCACATCCCTCTTTCACGCTATCACTTGAACCATTTTTTTCTGTACCCGTGGAAAAGCAACGAATATATACATCAGAGCCCTCAAACACAATACATACATCGGAGCCACTGGTGACCAGGACAATTCCAAGTAATACAGAGAAAATTATGCTCACAAGGGGCTCCTTGGAGTAGTTTCCCCCACTCACAGAAGATGAAGTTAATGAGTCCAAGGTCAAAGGTTAATCACTGTATGAACCACTTAAACCCAAACTGGAACAGAGCCTTGTTCCCAGAAGAAAGCTGCACCCTGTCACCGCCATCCTGTAAATGTCAGACGAGGGCCGCACACGGCACCAATGGAATTCTGGATAACTTCCCGGTTCTCAGCCATTTACCGAAGTGCTGTAAAGTCATCACATTCAGGCACGCTCCTCACCACCATGAGATGCTCCCACTCAGAAAAGATATGAGCATGCGTTCCCTCACTTTCCAAACATCTCCTCCACAGCAGGACTTGAGGGAGGTGGGTGAAGAGCTGTCAGTTTTAGCCATGAAGCAGCGCATTCAAAAGCAGCGTTCCTCAAATGCTATGTGTCATATGGAGGAGTCCAGTCCGATGCTGATGCCCAGCCAAGGGAAAGGTGAGAAGATCTTCATGCAAGGATGATGAGGTTTTTCCCCTGTGTACCTTTTGCATTTGTAGTTCTCACAGAAATTAAGGTAAAACTAGTTGGGAAAATGTCCTAATGACACACGGAGAAATTGTTAGAGGTGGGTATTGACAGGGAAGTTGGAACCATGGGGTGGAGGAAGGGAAGCCAGCTGTTCCATTGCAATATGACCAGTGTGGGCTGCCGCTGCTTTGTCCAACATCACAGATGAGCCACAGTACTCAGGAGGGAGGATGTCTGTGGACAGGTGACAAAACCTGAATTCTAATGTCAGACAGGAGTACACAAACTTGGCTTGGACAAAGAACTGATGATAAGAGAGTGTGTTGTAATAGGAGTTCTCTGGAAGCTGATTAAATTAAAGCCTGGAGCAAAGTCTCTCTCTCTCTCTCTCTCTCTCTCTCTCTCTCTCTCTCTCTCTCTCTCTCTCCATACCTTATTAGAGGGTGGAGGATGTGGGGTCTTGGCAGGAGGATTGAGCAATGAGGAGAACTCACTGTAGGTCAGCATGCCCTACAAGAAAATGCAGAGGGAGACCAAGGTCTCCATGGCAATGAAAAGATCATGCCGTAATGCCCAACCGGAGACCTCAATAAAAAGAACATAAACTCAGATGAGGTGACCTGACACAGTAGAGCCTCACAAGCAGAGGAGTCAATGCCATCTGTAGACCCACTCATTGTATGTTTGGAGATTGTCCTTCCTAGAGGTGAGGGTTGCCATGGTAGCTCTCATGTCTTACTGGTCTCTCCCAACCAGAGATGGAGATAGAGACAGTTAGAATTCAGAGAAGTGCAGAACATCTTCCTAGCAGTGGGGATGTTCACTAAAATCCAGACATGGGCATTCACAGGAATAAGAATCTAAGATTTGGCCCTCTTGGACAGAAGCATCTAATCCAGTGCTTCTCAACCTGAGGGTCAAAATCCCTTTGGGGGTTACATATCAGATAGTTTGCATACTGAATATTTATATTAAGATTCATAACATTAGTAAAATTATAGTTTGAAGTAGCAATGAGAATAACACATGAAGAACTGCATTAAAGGGTTGTAGTATTAAGAAGGTTGATAACCACTCATCTTGTCTGTTCTACATCAGATACTGGCATGCCTCATGTGATCTCAGACAATCATGATGCTGATAACCCATGTGAGGCTGGGACCAAAGGGATATCCTTGCACCACACTATCCCGAACATCATCTTTTTTCTTTCCCAAGACAACTCATGCCACACGTGATTGCCTTGACAAGCAGAGGCGACACCATTAAGAAAGATAAGAGTTAAAATTATCGGATTCTTATTCAGCCTCTGGGGCTTATTTTTTCTGCTGATATTTCTTATCAAGCTTTGGCCTATTTCATATCATTTGCTCATGAACTCCACATGGTTTCCAGATGGATCTGGAACTCGGTCACGTACTTGAGCAACATAGATATTTCATGGATATTTCCTGTACACAGCAACAATGCATAAACCACAGATCAACACTGTGTAAAAATGTGACATAAAATATTCTAAGACAGCAGAAGAAAAATAAGTAATGCTATTGGTATTATAAAGGACAACAAATAAGAAAATTAATGTGAAGTTTGCTCTAGATCAATGGTTCTCAACCTGTGGGTCACAACCCCTTTGGGAGTCAAATGACTCTTTCACAGGGGTAGTATACCAGTTATCTTGCATACAAGGTATTTACATTGCAGTTCACAAAAGTAGCAAAATTACAGTTATGAGATAGCAATGAACATAATTTTGTGGAATGATGAAATGTAGTAAAGGTTTGCAGCACTAGGAAGGCTGAGAACCACTGCTTTAGACAGAAATGAGAGAATTTCCGGCTCCCTCTCCTACTAAGATTCAAGGCCCTCTGATCATTTGGATGCACCAGCTGCCAGGTTGCTGCATAAAATAAAAAAACACAATGAGATAATAATAGAAGACAATGGATACCAAGGCTCTTACAGTAGTGTTCTCCTTATTTGCAGACAAATGACCTGCTTTAGATTGTTCCTGGCAGCAGACAATAGGTAGAGTGCTCCCTATTCTTGCCTTGGCTCCTGACGTTCCACTCTGCATGAAATCAGCGGTATATCCCTTCACAGACTGATCACTTTCATTTGGTACAATGTGAATTTCTGCCAATTTGGATGGCGTGAGTGGGCTTTGCCATTGGACACCCATCTCTGGGGATGCTCCTGCAGGTTGGAGCCAGGCTAGCTGGCTCTTCATCTCTTTCTCTCTCCCTCTCTCTCCCCCCCAGTGTGTGTGTGTGTGTGTGTGTGTGTGTGTTGCACATGGTATTTGGGGACATTTGTGCATGTGTTTGGAGGCCAGAGTTCAAAATTAGGTTTTATTCTTCTGGTAACACAACCTTGTCTTTGGAAATAGGGTCTTTTACTGCCTTGAAGGTCCCCAAGGGGATTAAACCAACTGGAAAGTGGAAATGATCAAGAAGTCCTATCCCTAAGTGAAGAGCTCCTCCTTCTATACTTGGACTTCTGCTGGCTCGCTCTTGTGCATGTCCTGTGTATGCAGTCACTGCTAGTAGAAGTTCATATGTGCAACTGCCATGTTATGCCCAGAAAATACTGTCCCTGGTCTTTAAAATCACAACCTCTCTGCCATGCACTGATTACTGTGCCTTGGGAAGAGGAAGTGTGATCTAGAAGTCACCTTTAGGGCTGAAAGCGCCATACTCTTCTAGTCTCTGCACTGTGACCAGCTGTGGATCTCTGTGCTAATCACAATCCCCTGCACAGAGAAGCTTCTCTGATGAGGGGTGAGAGGTGCACTTATCTATGGTTATAGCATCAGTCATTAGGAGTGAGTTTAATCTATGTCTACTTAGCAGAATAGTGGTAGCTGGTTTTTCCCTGGGGCTTGTGACCGACCTAGCTTCAGATTCTTGGCCTCTGTTAACAGTGACAGGCGTGAGTTAAGGAACAGACTTTACATCCTATCAGAAAGTTGTTGGTTTCTCCAATAACATTCATGTCACTATTGTACAAATGGCCACATCTTGCAAGGGTGTCATTATTTTTGCTCACAGCTTTCCCAACAGGTTAAGACTGATGATTGCTCTTCTTCCCAGGAAGCATAGATAACACCTTTCAGTGCCTTGAAAACTAACCAGTAGAGATGAGCTTCCAACTCAGTACCAGCTTTATTTCTCTGTGCTCTAGGACTCAAGGGTGTGACTGATTCATCTTTTAAGTACAAGGACCCCCAAAGATGCTTATTTTGGAAATTCAATACCTGTGATAACAGCCTCTGAGCCTGACGTTTCGCACATCTCTTAGAGACAGATCATGGCATGTGACATACCTGCTTGAATGTGAAAAAATGTCTGATGTCTGTAGCTGCCCAGTCATAGTGCCCATTGTGCAAGGACCTACAGTAAAAGAACATTCTTCCATAGAATACCCACTCTGTTCAACACCTGCCTTTGATCCAAAAATACTTGTTGGTTTTCTTTTATATAAGTCGTTTTATTAGTCTTCTGATTATCTTGACAAGAATTCTAGTAAATTTAGACTGATAAAAGCATCTCAGAAAAGTTCATGATGCCAAGTCTTCTAAAACAGAAATCAGGGCTGAGATTTCTTAGAAAGGAAGACAAGAGAAGGAGAGATGAGAGGGGAAAGAGAGCAAGGGTGGAGGAGAAGAAAGAAAGGAGAGAAGAAGAGAAGTGAGAAGAGGAGAAGGAAAGGGAGGAGGAGACAGAAAGGGGAAGGAAGTCGAGGGGAGGAGAGAGGAAGGAAGGGAAGAGGGAGGAGCATGGAAGACAAGGAAAAGAGGAGAAGGGAGGAGAGGAGAGGGGAGAGGAGGGGAGATAAGAAAAAGGGAGAGGAGGGAAGAGAAGAGAATAAATGAGAAAGGAAAAGATATAAATAGAGAATTCTCAGCAGATTTATCTCAAATGGCCAAAATACACTTAAGGAATTTTTTGACATCCTTAATCATCAGGGAAATACAAATCAAAATGACTCTGAGATACCATTTCACACTTTGTCAGAATGGTTAAGATCAAAAACACTGACGACAACTTATGCTAGAGAGGATGTGCAGTAGGGAACACTCCTCCACTGCTGGTGGGAGTGCAAACTTGTACAGTCACTTTGGAAATAAATATGGAGGTTTCTCAGAAAAAATAGGAATCAATCTACCTTAAGACTATACAATCTTGGGCATATACCCAAGGGATGCTCAATCATATCACAAGGACACTTGCTCAACTATGTTCATACAAGCATTATTCATAATAGCCAGAACCTGCCTGAAAATAACCTGGATGCCCCTCAACTAGAGAACAGATAAGGATAAAATGTGATACATTTACACAATGGAGTATTATTCAGGTGTAAAAAAAATGACCTCGTGAACTTTTCAGGAAAATAGAGAGAAATAGAGAAAACACATTCTGAGTGAGTTAACCCAGATCTAGAAAGACAAACATGGTATATACTCACTCATAAGTAGATATAGGGAGTAAAGTACAGGATAATGAACCAACAGTTCACAGATCCAGAGAGGCTGGATAACAAAGAGGGCCCAAAGAGGGATGCAAGGATGTCCCTGGGAAGGAGAAATAGAAGAGATCTCCAGGATAAACTTGGGGTGGGAGGAATGAAGGGATGGAAACTTGAAGGAGCAAGTTGGGTGGACTGGGCATAGGACAGACGGGGAGAGTAGCGAAAGAGACATCTTGATGAGGGCACATTTTGGGATTAATGAGAAATCTGGTTCCAGAGAAACTCCCAGGAATCCACAAGGTTGACCCCAGATAAGACTCCTAGCAATAGTGAAGAGGATGCATGGACTGGCCATTTACTGTAATCAGATTGGTAACTATGTCATCAGAGAGCCTTTATCCAATAACTGAGAGAGCAGAGAGCCATAGCCAAGCCCTGGAAGTCCTGAAGAAAGGGAGGAAGGATTGTACAGGCTGGGGGGGGGTCAGGGTCATGATGGGGAACCTACAGATACAATTGATCTGAGCTCCTGGGAACTCATGGACTCTGGACCAATGGTTAGGAAGCCTACGTGGGACCAACCTAGGCCCTCTGCATGGTGTGATAGTTGCATAGCTTGATCTGTTTGTAAGGTTCTTAGCAGTGAGATCAAAACCTAGCCCTAGCACACTTAGCTGACTTTGGGGAACCTGTTCCCCAGGTTGGATTACCTCACCCAACCTTGATGCAGGGATGGGGGAAGCTCAGTCCTACCTCAACTTGATGTGCCATGCTTGGTTCAAGCTCATGGGAAGCATGACCCATCTTGAATGGAGATGGAGAAGGGAGGAGGAGTGATGGGGAGGATGGTATATGAGAGTAGCGGGGAGAGAAGGGGAGGAGAGGAGGGAGGGGAAACTGAGGTTGGTATGTAAAATAAATGAAAAAAATGTTCATTAAGTAAAAAAAGAAAAAGAAAGAAAAACCCATGGAACTTTGTTGATATTTAGGAAATGACAGAGACCCATCCACCTTCTGTTTTCTTTGCAATTATTTTGACTGGTATTTCCTGAAGCATAAAAGATGTTATAGTCCAAAGTCATCCCCTTCCCCAAACTCAGCGAAGCTCCAGCATGGTGATGTTTTCAGATGGAGTCTATGGAGTACTTAGGTGTGGAGGAGGTCTGCTGAGTAGTGTCCTGGCCAGATGATACCACTGCCTTCCAAAATGGAGGATCTGAGAGCGAGGGTGCTGCCTCCCAGCAAGACAAGGCCATCCTGGGTGTGGGAGCATTATGAGCCATAAGGTAATTTTATGACATGAACTACATGGTACCTTGACCATGTTCTTTCCAGTCTCTGAGATAGTGAGAGACAAACATCTTCTCTTTGTATCTCGCCATCTCTGAATTTTGCTATGGTCGCTGGAGTTGACTAACACAAAAGGAACATCTTTCATGTCAAGTCTGAAATCATTTTCCATGTTGCCTCTTCCAGGCACAAGGTGGAAATGGATCCCACTCCCCCGCCTCTACCCCTAGACTTTACCATATTTCTCATTGGGGAGCTGGTGTGCTCGTGCCTGGTTGTATATTTCACTGCATTCTCTCATCACCTGGCCTTAATGAAAAAGCAACTGACGTGAGTGAGTGGCAAGACGCATCGAATTATTCTCTAGAGCTTTGGCGGCTGTTTCGTGCTTCCTAGATGGGATATAAATGCTGGGACATTTGTATACAAATTGAGCAAACATGCAAATCAGTAATCTGGGACAAAAAAGACACAGAAACGATCTTGGAAAATGCATTTAAGAAAAAAAAATTACAGTATCATGTTGGTAGACATAAAAGAACTTTGATGAAAGCAGCTGTTAAATTGTTAATTTAACATAAAGATGGAGCTGCTGATTCAAAAATGATCAAGTGGGCTGCAGATATTCTGCGCTCTGAATAGCATAGGCTGCAAGGCGCTCAGCCCCATCCGTGGCTGTAATTGGGGCTTGCATTCTATCTACATTAGCAGAACAGTTGATAAATCACACAAGCAAGAGACAAGGAATGGAAGCTCTCCAGGTGTTTGATAATGCCTCAAATATCCTCCCCACATGTTCCATAGAAGTCAGGCGAGTTCATAAGCACGGTTTAGTGATCGTTCACAAACCAGCTCTGGCTGCAGCCTGCTTAATTCTATAGGACGAACTCAGTGACAGGCTGAGATAATTGTGTGGCTGTTTCTGCCTGAACCTTAGGACTTGCAGATTCCTCACATATCAGGGATCTTTGTTTGTCAGTCAGCTTGGTTCTTTGCTTGGATCTCAGTTTCTCTCTCTCCCTTCCACCCTCATTCCTACCACATGTACATATAGAATAGGATTTTAATAGACAGAGCAGTGTTCAGAATGCTTAGTGGAGGCGTGTTTGTATGTTAAATGGTAGAGTTATCCCAAAAACTATACCTGGTGTTTCTGTTGAAAGAAGGTAGCCTGGATCATGATTAGAATATAAGCACAAACTTTGGTATTTAGTAGTAATTTGGTGCCAAAAATAAAAGGACCTTTCAGAACAAATCCTATTATTATAGCTATATTTACTACCAGCATTTGGAAAACAGGGTCTTGTGTGGGGGCCACACCAACACTTCAATTTATGGTCCTCCTGCCTCACCACAGAGAGTAAAAATTTTATGGAATACACTACCATGTCTAGCCAGCACCCATCTTAAAAGTCAGGTATGCAGAGTGGATACCTGCATTCGGTTCTGTCTGTAAAGTGCTTCCAAGCACACATGAGGACATGAGCTTGAGCCCCAGAACCCAGAAAAGAACAGCAAGCGCAGTGGTGTATGACTGTAATTCCAGTGCTGAGAAGGTGGAGACAGGTCAATCCCTGGACCTCAATGGCCGGCCAGTCAAGCTTCCTACTTGTCAAATTCTAGACAAGTGAGAGCCCATATCTCCAAAACAAAACAAACAAAAAACAAAATGCGAAACAACGAAATAATCCTGGGAGGTATCTAGTGATAAATAATCATCCCCACAATGCAAGACGCATTCAAGAAAGAAGCACAGCCTGAAGAACTAAGAGTTGGTGTCTTAGGAAAATGAACTATTTTGGTTTAAGATTGTGGCTGAGAGAGTATCGTCAGCATTAGCAGAGTCAGAACAGAGTGATAATAACAATAGTTCTATTTGGTTCAGCTAAATAGGAGTACTATTTTGAATTCGACTTGATGAGCTCTGCTTAACAGATCCATGAGACAATGTTCAGAGAATAACATCAGAGAATATGAAGTTAAGAGAGGAATCTTTGGGGAAGGTAGGGGAGGGTATGGAAAAACAGCTCCAGGGTTCTATCGGTAAAGGGTTTATTATGTAAGTTAAAGAACCTGATTCTGACCCCGCAGGACCCACCTGCAAAAGCTTGGAGTAATGGTAAACACTTATAACCTGGGCACTGAGGAAGCAGAATCGGGTGCATTTGAGGAGCTCACAGCCAACCAGCCTAGGGCAGCCAGTGAGCCCCAAGTCAGACGGAAGTTTGGTCTCAAAGTCTCAAGGTAAATCATGCTTGCAGAATGACCCTAGAGGTTGACTTCTGGACTTCATACACAGGTACACATATGTCCACATGCAGCCCATGTACATACAAGCACACACATTCAGTAATACAGTACAGCTTTCTTCACACACCAGCTAGACAACACGGGAGCATGGGAGACCCATTAGCAAGGCTCTAAAGGGCTCTGTGGAATAAGCGCTGCGGAAAATGATTAAATGAGTCGAGATAACCCTAACAGGGAGAATATCTCTGATATTCAGAAATAGTCATTCAGACAGCATCATGGCACATGATAAAGGAACCATGTGACTGTCACTATATTCCTCAAGAACATTATCAGACACATATGCTAGCTACAAGGCAAACTTAGGTATTTGTTAGGCTCCAAGTAATGTCCTAAAGTCATTGCTTGTGTCCTTAGCAACTTCACAGCTGCAAAGCTGAAACGGGGGCTGTGCTCACACAATATCATGGACCACTCAATGATGGAGGCAAGAGAAAGACAAGGCTGAAGCAGTGGAAGCAAGCACTTCTCCTGTGTCTGCTACAGTGGCTCATTCTCCCTCATCTCTCAGAGAAAAGACTTTGAAGCGAACAGAACACTGTATTTGGGATAGAAAGAGATAAATGCCGAAGTCATATTCAAGAATAAGATTCAGCAATTAGGAGGAATAGAAGAAGAAGAGGTATTTTCCATCCACATTGTTCCCGCTGCATTTTTTGGAGCCTGCCTTTCAAAGGATGTAATTAGGGGTAATGAGGTGCAAAATTTCATGTACAAAAGATGATCTTGTTAAGGGCAGTCTAGGCAGACGGTGCACCAAAAATGGATTGTAATTCGCCATGCACTTGATGTCGGTACCACACACCCCCGGCTTTTCTCCACAATCAACTCCAGGACGTTCTTTAGAAAATCAAAATATTCAAAGCCTCTCCCGTGAACAATTATTTAATTCCTCCTCTCTGTCTCAAAAGTAGTCAGGTTTTCTCACAACCTGCAATCATGGAAGGTCTTCAATCCTATGCTCATTGCCCAGCCACATTTACGGGTTCAGACAGAGGCTGCACAGCCCTGGGTAGAACTGCCTCGGTGGGACCCACATCTCCTTATCAAAATGTGAATGCCAAGAGCTTGGGCAGACACCCAGAATCCCTAGATTCTTCCTTTTCAAGATGTGTTTGTGACCTCTAATCTACTAGCTCTTGGCTAATAGAAAACTAAATGACCTACCATTTAAAGAAAAATGCTAGTGTATGTTTTCACCTGTAACAGGGGAGTAGGAAACACACTGCATTTTGTTAATGTGGAAATTGACTTGTGTTCACAAAATGTAGTGTGTGTGTGTGTGTGTGTGTGTGTGTGTGTGTGTGTGTGTGTGTGCACACGCACATGCATGCATGTATGAAGGTGAGTACTACCATGCACAAGTGAAATTCGGGACAACTTGTGGGAGGTAATTCTCCCCTTTCCCCATGAGATCAAACTCAGGTTTTCAGACCTCTAGCAAGTACCTTGGACCCCTGGGCCATCTCACTGACCTGAGTATTTACATTTTTAAAGATTTTAAGAAAAGGGGAAAAGGGCCCCTCCATTGACTATATTCTTTGACTATAGGCTGAATTATATTAGTTCAGATCATTCATTTACAAAACCCATTGTTTGCTCCAACATAAGCTTAACACTGTTGAAATCTCCCATGAAGAACGTGCCACTCGCCCTCTATGACTCAGTGTGACCGAGATGACAAGTCCACCCAGACTCAGTGGAGGGTCAACCCAGCTTCAGAGCTCCTAAGCTGTGACTGTCCACCACAAGCGAAGCTGAATTTCATTTCACCACTGAGTTCATCCAAGAATGGAAGCTACAGCTGAAACCCAAGCACTCTTCATTGCTGTGGAAACTGCATGCCAAAATGCCAGGAGAAGAAATCAAGGGGACAAAAAGTGAGACCATGAAGAACATTGTGCAACATGTATCATTTTAACTTTGTTCTGGAAGATTCGAGGAGGCGGAGAGAGGGGCTAGTATCACATCACCAAACAGCATCGCATGAACAGTAACATCTCCGTGAAACGTATGGAACAGGCACGCTCATCTTCCATTCAGAAATGCTCCCCGCCTGCCAGTCATGCCTCTCTAGACATTTGCTGGGCTCTTCCTCTCCTCGTTGTCTTGGAGGTAGCTCCAGGAGGCTCAGGGGACCAGTTGTGTATGTTCGAAGCCAGCACAGAAAGGTCCTTTCCACTTCCTCTGAAGTCCTTCCCTCTACCTGGCTTAGCTGACCTCCCCTTCCTGGGAAGGAATGTTTCCAGGTCATGTTTTCCATGCATGAAGAATAGCAGTGAGATACCCTGGTCACTTTGTCAGAAAGTTAGTCACTAAGGCATGGGGGAGATCACTGTGTGCAGGAAGGAGAAAGGACTTTCATCTCGTCATTCCAAAGCTGGGCAGGTCACCGCCTGTAATTATTCCCTTCAGCACCATGGTGATGGTTAATTTTCAGTTAATGTGAGAGCTGAAGAAGAGAACATGGAATCAGCGCCTCAGGAAAGGAAAGTCAAGACGCGAAGGTTGATGCTGCCAACCAGCCTACTTTTGGCTTTGCTGGCGTCTGTGGAGCCGGGTGTGGCAAGGCTACTGCTGGGGATTGGAAGACTACGGAGACAGGAAGTAATGTCACAACAGGAAAGACATGCACCAGAATGAGAACCATTGAGGAAGCCACCACATGTGCACCATGGAAAGACTTCCCACGAAGCAGTACTAGAGACGAGCAGGCCCATTCCTTTTAATCCACTCCTTTATAGGTTTAGCAAAATGGGTACCAAATATAACATTTGACCGTTTGACAAGTCACAGTCTCTGTAGAATTCCCCTCAGTAGAATTTTCTTCCAACAAACAAACAACAAAAAGGGGGACATAAATTTGGAAGGGGGCACTATGCTTGGGTGAGAGAAGTTGGGGCCAAGAGTAGGGAGTAAATATGTAAATATTTAAATACACTTTATGCCTGTGTGAAATTCTCAAACTCTGAATAGGGATATTATATTAAAAACTGATGGGCTCAAGAGAGTTGTCTGATGTGGGGTTGATGAAGATGTTGTCCCATTCTGTAGGCTACGGTTTTGCCTTGTTGATCATGCACTTTGCTTTACAGAAGCTTCTCAGTCTCAGGAGGTCCCATTTAGTAATTTTTTTCTCTCACTGTCTGTGCTGTTGGGGTTATATTTAGGAAGTGGTCTCCTGTGCCAATGCGTTCAAGTGTACTTCTCATGTTCTCTTCTGTGAGGTTCAGTGTGGCTGGCTTTATGTTGAGGTCTTTGATCCATCTGGACTTGATTTTTGTGCATGGTGATAGATATGTATCTGTCTTCATTCTTCTACATGTTGATATCCATTTATGCCAGCACCATTTGTTGAATATGCTTTCTCTTTTCCATTTTATATTTTTTGCTTCTTTGTCAAAAATCAGGTGTTTATACATGTGTGGATTGATATCTGGGTCTTCAATTTGGTTTCATTGGTCCTCCTGTCTGGTTTTATGCCAATACCAGGCTGTTTTCAGTATTGTAGCTCTGTAGTAGTGTTTGAAGTTAGGGATTGTGATGCCTCCAGAAGTTCCCTTCACCAACCCCACATCAGACAGAGGGCTGATCTCCAAAATATACAAAGAACTCAAGAAATTGGTCATCAAAAGAACAAATAATCTAATAAAAAAAATGGGGCACAGACCTAAACAGAGAACTCTCAACAGAGGAATTTAAAATGGCTGAAAGACACTTAAGGAAATCCTCAACATCCTTAGTCATCAGAGAAATGCAAATCAAAACAACTCTGAGATTCCATCTTATACCTGTAAGAATGGCCAAGATCAAAAACACTGATGACAACTTATGCAGGAGAGGATGTAGGGTAAAGGGAGCACTCCTGCATTGCTGGTGGGAGTGCCAACTGGTACAGCTGCTTTGAAAATCAGTATGGCGATTTCTCAGAAAATTAGGAAACAACCTTCTCAAGAACCAGCAATACCACTTTTGTGTATATACCCAAAGGATGCTCAATTGTACCATAAGGACATATGCTCAACTATGTTCATAGCAGCATTGTTTTTCATAGCCAGAACCTGGAGACAACCTAAATGCCCCTCGACTGAAGAATGGATAAGGAAAATGTGGTACATTTACACAATGGAGTACTACACAGCAGAAAAAAACAATGACATCTTGAGTTTTGCAGGCAAATGGGTGGATCTAGAAAACATATTTAGTGAGGTAGCCCAGACCCAGAAAAACAAATATCATATGTACTTACTCATAAGTGGCTTTTAGACATAAAGCAAAGAAAACCAGCCTACAATTCACAATCTAGGAGAACCTAAACAACAATGAGGACCCTAAGAGAGACTTACATGGATCTAATCTACATGGGAAGAAGAAAAAGACAAGATCTCCTGAGTAAACTGGGAGCATGGGGACCATGGGAGAGGGTATAAGGGGAGGGGAGCAGAGAAAATGTATAGCTCAATAAAATCAATAAAAATAATTTTAAAAAAGAAAGAAAGTTGTCGTGGGCCTGACCTCTATGGCCCTCAGTAAGATGGAGTTCCATTCCATTTTCTCCCTGTATTCCTTACACTGGAGCTAAGCCCAGCCTGACCTCAGAATCCATGGCCTTGGTATTTTCTCTTTCCAGTCAGTTTGTTGTTCTCAGAGAGATGGATGAAATATAAAAAGTTCTGAAGTTCATTTCCTGAGAAACAGCACTTAAAACCAGAAAGAAAATAAAATGAAAACAAAAAACAAACACACAACAACAACAACAAAAACCCCCCGCTTTCCACTCATGAGCAACCAACTAGGAACCCCTCAGTGAGTTCTCATCACTGGAAAAAATACAAACAACAAAACCCAGCAAGTTCACGGTATCCCCGAGTGGGCTAGCGATAGGATGTCTTTCTCTGCTCACCTCTTGCTCAACACAAGTACAGTCACTGGGCTTCAAATACGTCAATCCGTAGTATGTAAGTGAGGTCAGCTGAGAAGACCTCAGCAGAGTGGTTGCGGAGACATCCATCATTCTGAGAAGAGCTGCAAGGTTGTCCCTCCTCCTCTCCTCCTTTTCCTCCTCCATTTTTAGTTAAGACATTATTTAAAGCACTTTTAATTATGTTTTTGGCTTCAGTGGCTTACATTAACTTGAATATGTGATACATGAACAAAGATATATTCAAGTCATCCATAACTCCCTTGACTCTAAGACTGAACTTTAAACTTCAATTTAATACATTCTGAGCATAGATTCACGGTGCTTGAATCCAGGCTGTCCACTCGAATATTTAAGGAGAAGGCAGTATGCTGAGTTTGGCCCTGTCTGTCTGGTACTAGCCTTGTGGTGTCCCATGCCTTCCCGTTATTATTTTCTGTTGCTGTGCTGGTAAAACCTCATGACCAAAACCAACTTATGGAAGAAGGCTGCTTTGTGCTCATGGCTCCAGATGGATGAGTCCATCCTGGCAGGGGGCATATTTGTAGGCAGCCATGGTAGCAGGAGAAGGAAGCTGAGTGCGTACATCTTCACCTGTACACATGAAGCAGAGAGAAGGAACTACAAGCAGCATGTGGCTTTAACCTTTTCAAGCTCTCTCCGGTGATGTACTTTCTCAAGCAAAGCTGCGCCATCTGCTCCTCCCTTCAAAGCACCTCCAATGGGGATCAAGTGTACAGATTGTACCTACGCTGGGGACCATTCTCATTGGAACCATCCATGCCTTTTAAATGCAAAGACTGGTTATATTTGTTAATTTTATTAATTTGTCTATCATCTTTTTTTTCTTTTAACTATGCTTGTGCTTTTAAAATCTTTATACTTTTATTCTCTCATGCTCCTTTCAAGATGGCTGAACATGTGCAGATGGTCCCCAAACTTGAGATGGCTCAACTTAGGGATTTTTGACATTAAATGTGTGAAAGGGATGCATATTTAGGCGACATCACACTTCAAATTGTGAACTTTGATCTTTCCTGACTAGCCATACGTACCACGCTATTCCTTGACAGGCGGATAGCTGCAGGGAGCCGTGGCTTTGGGTCTGTCCTAGGATCAGGAGAGGAGAGGACCACGGTTTTGCTCTAAGAACACTGAGTTGCTAGGCTACAAGCTTGGTGGGAGAGTTTATTAAATACACTGTGAACTTCCCAGCAGTCATTGGAAATTGACTGTCACCCATATGACACTCTGTCCTATATATTCTTAGTTGATATCTCTTTTGTTTGCACACATTCTTTTCACTACTGTGTCTTAGGAAGAAAGAGCAGAACATTTTCTTCAATACACACAACGTTTGTGTGCATTGATTAACCAAAACTATGTTAAAGTTAGTGAACTTATTTTTAAGTTTCTGTTACATGAAAAGAAACTGGCAAGCCAGATGTCCAGGTAACCTAATGCCTACCAAGTAACACAGAGAATGCAGACTTGAGCCAAAGCATACATGTCACTCTTTCTCTGACTGCTTGCTTTCACCATTCTTCAGTCCTGTTCCAGTGAGACTGTGGGCAGATCTAAAGACCTTTGCTATGCTTTTTCTTTTCATGTAGTCTTCCAGAAATACAAAAGCCCTGTTGCCAATTCTGCAGAGGTATGTGGAGATGGGTGGGCCATGGAAGTCCTTGATGAATGGGCTAAGTTTCAGTTAGAGATCCTGTCTCAAGAAGTAAAGGGGGAGAACAGCAGGGAAAGATGCCTGACATTGACCTTGGGCCTCTATATCAGTATCACACATGGATGAGCAGAGCAAGCCCTCATACTCAGATTTGCATACAGGCACACTGACCAGTAAACCCATGACTCACACACACACATACACACACACACAAACACATACACACACACACACAAACACAACACATGCATGCATGTGTGCACACACACGCACGCAACACATGTACAGCACACGCACGTGCGCGAGCACACACATACCTTTCACTACAAAAACATGTTCAAATTATCAATATTACCTTCTTTTGCCAACTCTAGCATTTTTCAGTCACCTGGGTGGGTCTTGAATCTAAAATCTGAGCTATTTATTTAAAAACATGTTCATGAGAATTGATTTTGCTCATAAGAGGCGCTCTTACCTTCCTGAATCCTAGAATCTCAGAGTCAAACTGCTGGCCAGAAAAATGCGGCATGTGCCTTGTGACTCTTCTGCATGGTCAGAAGTTCCTCAATGGGCTTGACCAAGACACTGAGAATTCCTGCGAGACGAGGCAATGCTACCTCATTGAGGCCAAGCAAAAAAATGAGTTCAAATGAAATTCCATTACCTTGCTTAAGGCTGTAGAACTCCCTGAAGGCATTCCTGCCCAACCACTAGGGGGCAGAGGAGCTTTGTATACGCTTTCCCAGAGATCCCTGCAGGAAATCATGGGTTGAGGAAGTGGGAAGTTTCCTGAAAATACAGCAAAGCCAATCAACTTTCCAGCCACCCAGGAATGCCAATAACCTGGGAAGTGCAGCTCTTGTCTAGAGGAGGTCTGGGCATCTTACCTGGGGACCAGATACTCTGAGATAGGACCTTCTGGCATAGGCGGCACTGCTCTGTAGCCAAGAGAAAGTAAAAGGACCAGATAGGATTTCTATTGTTGTGAAGAGACACCGTGACCATGGCAACTCTTACAAAGGAAAATATTTAATTGTGGTGACTCTCTTACAGTTCAGAGGCTTAGTTCATTATCATCATGGCAGAAAGCAATGCAAGATGCAGGAAGACGTGGTGTTGAAGAAGGAGCTGAGAGTTCTACATCTTGACTCACAGGCAGCAGGAAGTGCTCTGAGACACCAGGTGGTATCTTGAACACATAGGAGACCTCAAAGCCTACCTCCACAGGGACATACTCCTCCAACAAGGCCACACCTCCTAACAATGCCACTCCCTTTGGGGGCCATTTTCTTTCTAACCACTACGTTCTCTAAACCACAACTCAGACCTTGAGGACAGCACCATACAAAATGGTTCTGTGACCAGCAATATTGAGAATATAAAACCCGATCTGTGGGCCTCTCAACCACAACTGCTTTTTGCTAGTTCTATGTTTCTTTTCTTTCTGTCTTCCTTCCTTCCTTCCTTCCTTCCTTCCTTCCTTCCTTCCTTCCTTCCTTCCTTTTTTTAACCTTAACTTCCCTTGATAAGGGACTGTACACTATTAGGAGAAACAGTCACTTTTCTCCACAAGTTGCTTTTAGTCGTGGCATTATCGCAGCAGCGGAAAGCAAGCTAGAACACTGAGGAATCCTGAGCTGCTCTCCCATGTTCTTCAAGGTGACAGTACTACAAACACAGCGCCATTGGGACAGTCCTGGAGGAAGTGTGGGTGGCTTAGGCATTTGCAAGGATAGCTTCAGTCTGTAGAGCACAGAGCTCCTCTCAGTGTAAAGTCACAGTAAGTTGAATGGATGAGAATCAATGTTGAGTCTGCTATGAATAAAATATGCTTTGATAGTTTCCATCTAATGTAAGATTACATTCGAGAATTAAGAGGTTCCTGAATCATTTATCATTTTGCAAATATAAGGGATCACTAATAATATTGCTTCGTTATTATTAACATTTATGCCAGCCACAATTCTAGTATGTAAATAATATAACAGGTTGGGCAACTGAATATTTAATACTTTGGGCATTTCTTAGGAATAACTGAGCCCGCACAGCTTGGTGCTCAGTAAAGAATGAAGATGAGTGAGGACTTTAGGCTACTGCGTGCTTTCTGGATGGGACACACATAAGATCAGAAGATATTGCAAGGGCCTGTCCAGGCACCATCAATGCTGACTTTAACTTTTCCAGGGCAGAAGTAGGAGACAAAGGCTTACTGGCCCAAAGGGCAGAACACATCTTGAAATGCATAGGACCTACTACTAAGGCTGAGGGTGTACACTAGGTGGTCAATACAACACAGCCACCAC
>PVIU01018495.1:0-38949 GCA_004026605.1 Ondatra zibethicus
GTCTCCAGTGGAGTTCATTATAGAGGACCAGTTCTGCACATCCCTCAGAGGGTCTCCAGTGGAGTTCCATTATAGAGGACCAGATCTGCACATCCCTCAGAGGGTCTCCAGTGGAGTTCCATTATAGAGGACCAGATCTGCACATCCCTCAGAGGGTCTCCAGTGGAGTTCCATTATAGAGGACCAGATCTGCACATCCTCAGATGTCTCCAGTGGAGTTCCATTATAGAGGACCAGTTCTGCACATCCCTCAGAGGGTCTCCAGTGGAGTTCATTATAGAGGACCAGATCTGCACATCCTCAGATGTCTCCAGTGGAGTTCCATTATAGAGGACCAGTTCTGCCCAGGCCTTTTAGCTTCTTGTTTCATATTTTAACCAAAAGCAAGGGTTGGAGGTTGCAACAGTGGTCTGTCTTCCTTATTTTTGGCACTGTGGGCCTCCATGTGGATTCTGACCAGAGAGCCACTAAATTATAGTGTAGCCATTCCCAATCCCATAGCCAGCATTCCCTGCTGATGTTGTCTTTGTCACTGCAGAGAGCCTGCCTCGCTGTGGTGCCCTGGAAAGCCTGGTGAGTGACGTCCCCGAGGATGCCTGGAATGACCGCACAGTACACAGAGTTAGTGCAATCCGGTTTTTGGAAGATGAGAAGGATGAAGACGAAAGCGAAACGGTATGGGGGTGGACATTCATCCAAGTTGGACAGTGGCGCCTAATGTGGGTTTTCTTTGTTTTTGTATAGTGTATTTTCTGTTTTGCCTTTCAACATCAAGGTTTTTTGTTTGCTTGTTTGCTTTTTAAGAAAAACTAATTCCTAAGGCAGTGATGCAGATTAAATTTTTGACACTGCTGTTACTTGAATGGTTTGGGTGCTTTTATTTCTTTCTTTTTTAAAGATTTATTTATTATGTATACAGTGTTCAGTCTGTATATATACCTGCAGGCCAGAAGAGGGCACCAGATATCATTACAGATGGTTGTGAGCCACTGTGTGGATGCTGGGAATTGAACTTAGGACCTCTGAAGAAGAGCCAGTGCTCTTAACCACTGAGCCATCTCTCCAGCCCTGGTGTTTTTATTTCTTTGTGATAGTTTCCCCTTTTGTCCCCATATTTTTCTCTAAAATTGGCACTTGCTTTTTTTAGCTTGTGTGAATGAAATCTTTTCCTGTCTCCAGTATTGCTCATGACTGGGCTGTGTTAATTCTGTTCACATGTCATTGTGTGACTCAATATGAGACATCTTTCTTCTGGCATATTGGACCACCTTGGCCCTTATGTAGAGTGTTGTGATCTTGGCTGAACTATCTTGGCAAGTTTCCATTTAGAAATCAGAAATATGTTTGAAGCTCAGCTCTTTGGTTCATATTTGAAAATGTCTCTCAGACATACTGTGTCTCGGCTCTGAGCTTGATACTGAGGCTGGTTCTTTTTCGAAAGATTTTCATTTTCAGTCACATATGTGCATGTGTGTCTCTGAGTGTGCATGCCGCCCAGGGAGACTGGAAGAGGCTGTCGGGTGCCCAGGTACTGGCTGTAGTTACATGCAGTCGTGATCCATCCAGCATGGGTGCTGGGAACCGAGCCTGGGGCCTCTGGAGGAGCAGTGGTGGCTCCTTACCCCTGCACTGGTTCTCCAGCGCCCACACTAGCTCCTTAAACTCTACCAGTTGGGCTTTCACAAGCAGTGCCTAGAGAAGGTGTTTGCAAACCCTCCCCCAGACAAACTCTACTTTAAATTTGTTCTTAGTAGCCCAGCTGTCACCAGGTGGGGCTCAGTAGGGAGAAAAGTGGGAACAAGGCACGGTAAAGGAACTTCAGAGTGGGTGTTTCTTTAATGCTTCCCACAGCCGTCCCGAACGTAATTATTTCAGTGGCTGTTTCACTACCTCAGTAATGCTCTTTGTTAGGCTAATGTGCTCTGAGATAGGTCTCTGGGAGTTAGAAGCACTGCTTTGTGAGATACTGAGCATGCCAGATATCAATTGAGGGGGAAATGTCACTCACTCTCAGCACTGTGGTCTTTATTAAAGAGCGTGCACTTTCATCAGAACAGCAGATGGCACAGCAGTCCGACCAGATAAAGTCTTCTTCTTCGCTTTCTCTTCTTCAGCCCCTGAGCCTCGAGGGGTGAAGGAAACCAGAGCCACTCTGAGTAATAGAAGAGCATTCTAGTAAATTTAATTTAGGATATTTATTTGGTTTTCTTTTTTATTCTCTAATTATATATTAAAATTTTCATCAACACATAGAAACTTATTTTATACTAATATTTTTAAATGTATTCCTTTATTCTAAAAGTAATGTGTTCCATCATGTCTGCTATGTTGCTTCGCTGTTCCGTGAGCTCTGGGTGGGCAGCTGATAACTGCACAGAGTCGGGAAGAAAGCTGCTTCCCTGGGTGGCGAGTTTCTGAAGCTGTAAAATATGTGTTGGAATGCTAATGCTTTGACACCGTAGTGGATAAAACCAAACACTCAGACCTCTGTTTGTTTGCAGAGAACTCTTCAGAGGCGAGCCACGCCTCATCCAGGGGAGTTAAAGAACATGAAAAAGACGGTGGAAAATTTACGGAACGATATGAATGCTGCTAAAGGACTGGATTCCAACAAAAACGAGGTCAACCACGCCACTGACCGAGTGACGACGTCAGTGTAGCATTTGCCTTTTAGTTCTACCTGCTGTGTCTTCCCTGCTGTAGAGATGTTCCTGTGTGCCCGAGGAGCCTCCTGCAGTCCTTGTGTCCACCATCCCTGTGCCAGGATGCTGCTCTCGCACAAAGTGCCTTACGCATCCCTCAGTCACTCATTACACCCATTGTTTCTCAATCTCAGTTGTTCATAATAAGTAGAATACACTACTGTCAACCTCTGACCTTTGTTTTTGTCTTATGTCGGGGTTAGAGAGAGCAGGAAGGGAAATTACGGCCCTCTTCCCTCCCCTGAGTACTGGACATTTTGACCTAAGTTCTTATGGACCGACTGATGAGAGGAAGCTTTATGTATGGGGAAAAAGATACTTTTTTAACCTTTCTTGGCAGCTCAGATGGTGTAAATTTTAAAATTTTGTATAGGTATTTCGTATCAAAAATTATGTATTTCTTTGTTACTTTATCTTGAAGACGGTACATATTTTCATATTTGTGGAGAAAAGCAAATTAGGCCTAAAGTATTCGTTTTTATCTGTGCCATCCACTTTGTGCCTTACTGTATGCTGTCCTGTCACACTAGTTGTAAACAGTGGCATCCTTGAGCAGCAAGATGGGGTATCAGTGCGGTCATCTTAAAGCAGTATTGCAGTTTGAGTAGTAATGTACCAGGTCGATTTCTTTTTTTAACCAAAAAGATGAATTTATCAGTGGTTTGTAAGTTTCATCTGGTGATTTCTTCGAAAAGATGAGCCAAAGGATAAGACTGCTGATACGTCACTTCATATGCTCGCCCTCGTCCTAAGTTCTGAGTGCAGCATCAGACTGTGCCTGCTCCAAAGGTGTGTGCCATATGTGTAACGATGCACAGCAGAAAACACAGAAGAAGAAGAAGAAGAAAAAGCCTGGTTCAGAAATCCAGTGGATCAATAACTTATGTATTGCAGAAGAATGAATTTTATTGTAGAAAGCTTTAAAAGTTTTATATCCAGATAAAAGACCACAATAAAGCAAAATAACCTACACCCTAATAGAAACGTTGCTATCTTTATACAAGTGCACTTTGATTTGTAAATAGTTTTAATCAAAGCATAACAAAACACTGCTTCAAGACTTCCTTCTAAATCTGCTAAGTTAAGGGGTCTGTTTTTAATGTGTTTCTGTTGCTTCCTTTATGTATGCTGTGATGAAAGAGACATGCAAAGTGCCAGGCGCTGTGTGGTATCAGGGAAATCATGGGGTTTGGAGGGGTTCCCTGTGAAATAAACTCATCATGGACATTGGCCATATAGCTTTTTAAAAATTATTACTTTGTGTGTTCAAAATGGTAGTAGGTAATTGAGTTCTTGGGTAGAATGTTTCTGTCTGCTGAGTGTCTAGATTTTAGCCAATTTTGAGAAGCTTCTGGTGAGACTTCATTCATGAGTCATTTTTCCACACAGGGCAGAGCCCAGAACTGCCTTCAGTGTGGGTTCATCATTGTGAGTTGTGGCATCTGGCCAGTTGAACCCCTTGGAAACCCACTCTCAACCAAGCAAGTACAATTCCTACTCTTGTGTACATTCAGCTTAGGTCACTTACCTGCAACCACTGTTGCTGTGTCTGTGTGTGTCCATGCATTTCTAACACCCTGGAGGTAAGAGTACATGGTGTTTAATGGTTCTCAGCTTTGCCTACTAATTGGTAGGGACCCATTTTCTTTTCTCCATTTTAATGGTTTGACATACTCTGATTTTAAAA
The DNA here is from genome assembly GCA_004026605.1 of Ondatra zibethicus. NCBI lineage: Eukaryota > Metazoa > Chordata > Mammalia > Rodentia > Cricetidae > Ondatra > Ondatra zibethicus. Next base: position 4,390 of record PVIU01018495.1, read on the forward strand.
CTGTAAAACTGATAGTTGTAATTCAAGGACCGAATCTATATAAATAAACAGAGAATTTTTACTTTGAGAGAGTCATCTTGACTCTGAAAATCAAACCAAACTTTCCCTGTGTATTTTGTTCATGGTTTTCATATAAAAGCCACTGCTTACCACTCTGTTTTATCTTGGCTTTAGTGAATGGGTGGAGGTAGAGACACACAAGAGATCAGGGGAGGAGAGAGAATTGCCATAGGAAATGCTTTGTGCCTAATTGCTTCCTTCGCCCTGTTTCCTTTATGCCATGTCCACCCAGCTGGTGTGTTCTAGTTTGAGTTTGGGACTTAAGAGGTTTTGTTTCATCTTGACCTTTTATGTTGGCTGATTCTGTGGTGCTCTCAAACTTCAGGGGGATGGATCCAAACTTCCACTCTACAGTGCAGTCAGCACCAACTCGACTGCCCCAGCCTGGGGATACCCAGGCTTTCTAGGAAGTGGAAAACTTCCTGCCCAGTAGCCAAGCTCCTGACCTTTTGCTGGGGTGTGAGAGTGGACAGCACCAGTCGTCACCATCACTTTTCTCCCTGCCCCTTCCTTCCTTTAGGAAAGGGTGGAATTCAGTCTTCCACTGTGAGGGTAATAGGTAAAGGGAGAAAAAGGTAATGTTTATAGGAACATATTAACCTGCATTCCTTCCAAGATCTTTTATTTCCTCCTTTTATCAAGTGAGTTATATCTCATGGTTAAAGTGATAAAACAACAAAGCCCACAACCTTAGAGGAGATGAAGTCAAAGAGATAGTCACTGGTGACTCAAGTGGTGACCAGCAGGAGACTGCCCAACTATTACCAACATGGTGGTTTTCTTGCAGATTCTAAAGAAATATTGATAACCCTCCAACTCTAAGAGTACTAACGGTTATCTGTGAGCGCAGGAACACCAGCCTTTTTGCACAGCGGCCCTTGTGCCATCCTCTGGGAGACAAATGAACGGATGGGCGAAGGCTGGGGAAACAATATCTGTCGGGAAGTGACTCTGAAAAGCCAGTCCTGTCCCTGTGAAACTGCCCTCCTTGTGCCATGGTTGCCCTGCTGACTGACTTCACCCAGCTTTTCAAAGACCCAATTAAAATAGCCCTCAGCTTTTGATTGTGAGAAATTGAAGACACCCAGAAGTAGAGTTCTATAATAGGTCTTGCCATGCCTGTCACTCACCTTCACCGGGTATCAACACAAAATCAAAAGGCATGCTTTTTTAAAAGGGCCTAAAATGATGCTTTACTATATATGCAGGAAAAAAGATGGCCACGTGTGTGCTTAAAAGAAAGGAAGGACAGGAAAGAAAAGAAGGACCTAAGTGTGTACTCTCTTTGAAATACCGTTTTGGAGTTAATTTTGAGTCAAGATGCCAATGAAATCATGGGTTTGAATCCCAGCCATGCCACGTGGGTTTGATTAAGCGATTTAGCCTCTAATAGCTAGAGGGGGGCTAAATGGAATATATGGAACACACGCTGTCGGGAAATTGGTGGTTGCTGTTATTACAGGCCTTGCTGCTGTGACAGTGACGTCACTAGGAGCTCTGCGACCCATACCGGCTAGCAGTGTGTGAGCGGGCAGGCGGTATTCTCAGGTGCGTGCACTACTGGTCACCTTGCCTGCAATCTCTTCTGTTGTTTTGGACATAGGCTGCCATGTTATATGAGGGGAACTTTTTGCTTTGTAGCTCAGCAAAAATTTGCTGGCTTCACGCTGGCAGTCCTGCCTCCGCTCCCTGGTGCTAGGATCGTAGACTTGCACTACGGTGACTAATTGATGATAAGTGTGTTTTAATTACTTTAGTTCGTGGTTAGGCTCCCAACGGTGTCTGTCAAACTTCCTCCTTTTTCCTGGACGTAAGAACTGCTCATAAAGCTGGGCAGTGGTGGCACATGTCTGAATCCAGCACTTTTGAGGCAGAGGCAGGCAGGTCTGTGAGTTCACAGAGCAGGTTCCAGGACAGCCAAGGCTACACAGAGAAACCCTGCTGTCTGGAAAGTTTTTATGGAGAAACCATTAAATACCTGATCAAGGTGGGGAGGGGGGGCGCGACTCTTTCTCACAAAAATAGTTTGCATTTTGCCTTGACCTCACTTTTATATTTTAAGTCAATGGGACTCATTTTATTTCTTATCAACTCTAACCCTGGCTTTTTTTTTATATAATCTCCTCCCTTTTGATGTACTATGTTCTGTCTCTTAAAGGAGCTCCTAGACTGGAACGGATCTGGCGGGGAAAGTAGCTTTAAAACGCTCACTATAAAGAAAACCCCCTGGAAACGATGGATGCACACACACGTTCGTGCAGCCTGCGCTGGGAGGGTGGAGCTGCGTCGCTGGGCGGTTAAAATGCAGAGGCAGCTGGCTGGAAAGGGAGACTAACAAGAAGAACCTGCTGGGGAGACTGCAAAGCTGCGGCTGCAGGGAGGTTTTTTGTTCTTGCCCAGTGCCCAGAAGGACCGTAATTTTAAACCGTGAGAGCAGGCTGACAGTCACCGTGACAGAATCTGCTGGGGTTGATTTTTTTTTTCTTTCCATTTCTTTTGAGGCATCAACATTTAACTTCTGAAATGATGACTGCTCCTGGTTAGGGAGGAGACGCATGGCTGCCGCCTCCAGGTGCCTCCCCACCAAGCTCACTGAACACAAAATGACCCTGTGGAAGGAGATCACGCTTCCACTTGGCAAAGCAGTGAATTAAGATTCAAACCATTTCATAAATAAGCCCAACATCAAGCTGTAAATCAAAGTCAGAATTTAAATTTGCTTTCTTTGCTGACTTGCATCTGTGATGGCAATTTTGTTTTCGTTTCCTGCCCTCTTCCAGCCACTGCTGTGAGCCTGCAGTGACATTTAGAGGCGAATTTACAGTGGTGAGGAGGCTTCTGTCTTCGTGTGCTCCGGTAATGAGGGCCGAAATTATAGACACTGGTATAGAACTGCGTGAGATTTTTGCAGAGCCGGGCTTCGTTATATCTAGTCGTGATCGGTCCTACCCAGCTCTCACACGCTCCACACCATGGTGTCCAATCTAAGTGCTGCAGAAATCCCCACGGGGGCTGATACTCAGCTATCCCAAGTGCTGCGAATCGTAAGGAAATTGGGAGATACCACCTGGTTAGTGCATGACAGGAGCAAATGGATGTTTCCACGTTAGCTGAAGAGGCGGCTTAGGAACCCGCTCTCAGAATTAGCATGTTCCAGATAGTGGCAGGCAGCTCTGGAGTGGGCCAATCATTTAGAAATGGATAGATATAGATATAGATATCATCACTACTTTTAATCTTAGAAGTCAGGTACTAGGAGAGCTATACAATTCATCTTGACCTTCCTGCAGTTAGAGGATGAGAAATGGGACTGAGGGTTTCTTAAAGTCAGCCTCTGAAAATGCTTGACGTGGAAGATTTGCTAACGGTATTGCTCTTGTGTAGAGACTTTCTTACTGAAGCAGAAACAAGACAAAAAACTTGCTGGACTACCTGTCTTTCACTTTCTTTGAAACTGGCTCTTCTGGTAGAAAGAGAAAGCTTCCTGCAGTCTCCACAAGTCAAGAGACCAGACCGTCATCGGGTGTGGTAGGGAGACACCCTGGATCTGACAGTGCATGATCCAGAGAAAATAAATGTCTCCTTAGACAGCTGCTGGAAGTAAGTCGTCAAGGTACTGACTCTAGTAAATAGTTGGGGAAAAGCTGCCTGAGTGGGCTACCCTGAACACCTGAGAAAATATTTACCGCAAGTGGGCTCTTTGGTCCCCTGTGCATCCTGTCTGGTGCTCCCACGCGGGGCTGCTGCTTGCTGCCCTTCCTCCAACTGGAGGTGTGAGTGCTTGTTTGTTTAAACCTAGCTCAGCACTGTGTGGAAAAACAAAACAACAGGCTTACTTGTCCAGGCATTGAAAGTTCTTCCTGAATTTTTGTTCTGCCCGTTGGCCCAGAGGCGTAATGGGTGCGGTGAGTTTCGGTAATAGTTTGTGAAGTTTCGAGAACAGGCTGTGGGCTGGATCTGCTGAGTTAGGGTTGCCTATGAATTTAATCATTTTGGAGCATCTGAGGGTCGGGAGCATTGCCACAGACGCTGTGGGAGGGCCTGCTCCGCCTTTCTGCTGATGGATGGCCGCGCACATGCACATAGGAAGGCCTTTGCAGAGGCCTGACAGTGAGCTAACTCCCATTCGTGCTGGTTTCTCCTTGAAAGGAGTGCAGTGTAGAAAAGACAGCGGGTGAGGTGCCCGCTGCCCTACACTGGCTACTGTCCTCCCTTTGATGACTGTCAGCAGGTAGATGTCCTGAAACTCTGTCGCCTGTGGTAACTGCACACTGGCAGAATCACCTACCACCTGTTCCGCTCTCAAGCCCAGCAGACCGGCCTGGATAATTTGCCAGAAGAAGCAATGGTGCCGAGAGTGAAGTCTGGTGGGGTTCTTTGCTCAGTCCTCAGCTACCCGTAGTAGTGACTGTCTGGGATAAACTGGTGCAATGTGAATGGCAAGAAAGATTAGGGCTCTGGTTGTCCTCTTCTCCCATACTACTCACTCTCACCAGGAAGCTCAGTGTGACCGAGCCCCTTTTGCCCACTTGGATACCCTGGCGTCTTCGGCAGTGTCTTCTTAAAGGTATTAAGGTAAAATAAGCAAATCTTTTTCTCCCCAAACTGGAGCTTGTGTTAGAATCACCTGCTGGAATGTTGAAGCCAGTAAAAAAAAAAATGTGGAACCCTGTTCATAATCTCTGATTCAGTCGGTGGTGAGGCTGGAGCCCCAAATGTGCATTCCTGGCAAATGCCCAGGTGCTGCAGCAGATCTGGGGCCACACCAAGAGAACCATCGCTCAAGCGCCAGGAAACTTGATGTGACCATGACAGGCCTTCTTTACTTTCCCCGGACTTCCATTAGCTCATTTGTAATCACCCCCCCCACACTTCCCCCAAAAGATACTTTGTAGAGAACGGCATGAAAATGGATTTGTGCAGACCTGCTGCTCTCCCTTCCCCCTCGCTGACCCTTAGGCTCTCCTTGACGTGTGCTCGCTAATGGCAATGGATGAAGTGCTAACAGAAACAGGAACTGTGGGTGAGCGCCCAAAGGGGAGGCTGGAAGAGTTGATGGCCAGATGTGGTGAGAGTAGATCAACATTTCCTGACTTGCCCAATAGCACAAAAGCCTGCTGAGTGTGGGCTGCCAATAAGCAAGAACCCGGTCTTACTCATTTGTGAGCTAGTGCCTGGCATTTAGTTCCAAAACCTCCAAGTTTGCAATCAGTCCTTATGTCTGGACTGTTAAGGAACATTCTGCACCCCACCTTGACATCTCAGATTTGCAAACCCAACTGTGATGCCCCAGGATTCCTAAGCTCACCTGTTATCCTTCATGCAACAAGACAAACTGTCTCCAGGAACCTGGAGCCAAGTTAGGTTTTCAACAGCTTCAAGTTTTCTTTGCTCTCCCAAGGTTATTGTCCCCTTTTGTCCTCCCAAGTAAATATCTGGTATGTAAATAACTATCAACACACATATATACTGAAACTTGTCATATTGAAAGTTCCAGTCGATGTATGCACCCTTCAGACTTGTTTTTATGATTGGTTTCTGTCTAAATGATGTCCTTTGCTGTTCCACAGCTTCATCTGAAGGTAACATTAAAGCTTTTTTCAATAACATTCCTATTAACAAAGTCCAAGGTCCTTAATCACAAATCACTGTGACTTGTGATCCTTAAAACACAAATCATTTCGTGTTTGTGAACAGAAATTTTCTTTGAATGTAGTTGTGTTGGTTTACTCTCTATTTCTGTGTTAGAGACTGTGACCAAAAACAAGTTGGGGAGAAAAAAGATTTGTTTATTTTACCTTAATACCTTTCTTGACCTTGGACTTTCTAACTCGAGGCAGGAACTGAGGCACAGGCCATGAAGGCATGCTGCTTACTCCCCATTGTGTGCTTGGCTTGTCTTTTTCTCTACCACCCAGGACCACCTGCCTAGGGGTGGCACTGCCCACAATGCACTGGGCACTCCCACATCAATCACTAAGAAAATGCCCACAGGCATTCTCACAGATCAATCTGATGAAGGCTTTTCCTCAACCGAGGTTACAACCTCTTCCTCTTCTGTGACAAGCCGAGTTTGTGGTCAATTTGTTCATTTAAAAAAGTTGTTATTCTGTGTATGAGTATTTTGCCTGCATGTTGTGTTTGTAACACATGAGTAGCTGGTGCCTGGGAAGTTCAGAAGAGGGTGCCAGATCCTCTAGGACTGGAGGGAGCCGTTGTGTGGGTGCTGGAAATTGAATCCAGGTCCTCTGCAAGAACAACAAGTTCTTTTAATCACTGAGCCATCTCTCCAGCCCCTTAAACCCATTTTTAAAAAATGTACATAGACCAAATGCCCCTCAAACCAAAAGTATTTACCATATTACCTTTATTAAGCTTTTGGGGGTTCCCTATAGTCAATTGGCACCAACCACTACATTTTTGCCCTACAGGTGCATGGATGCATTTGTCACTTGCTTTCACAGCCAAAAGCTGCTTTGTCAAGTGGGCTGACTGCAGAGAGCCTGAGTCTTAGTCCTTTCTAACATCATTGCCTGGGATCACTGCTTTTTCTGTGTGGTGCTCTGGGACACATTTCTGGGACCAGCCCTTGTCAGACTGCTCAGGGGCTAGAGGTTGTTCTTGACACCCCACCTTGGTCCTATTACTGCTATTGACCTGGCTGAGCAATTTCATCACATAACTTACAGGGTCCATAGTTGAAACTGTAGCATTATCTTCGAAGAAATGATTTAAAAATGGTCAAGACAGCACCTTGAGCTGCCATGTTCTTGCCTAGCTGTAGGTTATCAACCCAACTAGAGAGCAGTAGGCAATGTAGAAAGGACAGATGAATGGACAGAGAAGCTGAAATCAGGCTCCTTGGATGGAAAAACCATGGATATGGGATTCCTTCTATATAGGTGTTGCTTTTATTGGTTGATGAATAAAGCTGTTTGGGCCAGTGGTTTAACAGAGTAAAGCCAGGCAGGAAATCCGAACAGAGACATAGGGAGAAAGTAGGTGACGTCAAGGAGATGCCATGTAGCTGCCCAAAAAGCAAGAGATAACAAACCATGAGCCTTGTGGCAAAAATATAAAATAATAGAAATGGGTTAATTTAAGATAAAAGAGCTAGCTAGGACTACGCATGAGCCATTGGCCAAACACTGTTGTAATTAATAGAGTTTTTGTGCGGTTATTTGGGTCTGGGCGTCTGGGAAAGAAAGAGCAGTCTCCGTTTACAAGACACAGCACCCCAGAAGCTCAGTGTGTTTATTATACACACTTGAACAGGAAGGTCAGGTTGTTACATACAGCTGAACAAGGAGGTGGAATTATTACATACAGATAAGCCAGGTGACAGGGTTATTTGTATTATATACAGCTGAACAAGGCTCAGCTTTACATTTATGTGTTTTATAAACAGTTGAACAAAGAGAGGTTCAGCTCATCTCAGTCGGAGCGGTCGCTGTAAGGGAGCAGTATTCAGGATGGGAACATCTGAGGGAGAAAACTATGGTGGACATTTCTCTGCACACATTGTCAACGTTCGCTCTTAAACCCAAGGAAGGCTCTGCCATCCCCCTGAGCCTCACCTGGGGAAGGCTTTGCTACTCCTGTAGATTTGGGACATTGGCGACCTTCACATGGCCATGCCCATGTGAGTAACACACATTCACTCAGGGCTTTACTGAGGCAGCACTAAGAGTAAAGTTTAGTCAGGCGGTGGTGGCGCACGCCTCTAATCCCAGTACTCGGGAGGCAGAGGCAGGTGGATCTCTGTGGGTTCGAAGCCAGTCTGGACACAGAGCAAGTTCCAGGACAGACAGGGCTGTTACACAGACAAACCCTGTCTCCAAAAAAAAAGGAAAAGGCTTTATTTTTATTTTAGGGGGAATCCTGGCTTTCCTGAGTGAAACACTAGTGTCCATTCCCCTCTGTGTACCCCTACATTTGCTTGTTCTGACATCTTTTCCTAGACATTACCCCTCTCTCTTTCAGCCATATTTCTTCTCTTAGACCTGTCTATCTGTGATTTGTTTTGTCCATATCTTTCAGCTGCTTCTATAAATATCCTCTAATTCCATCCCACAAATCAAAAAAAAATTTAAGTCCCTCCATAGCTGTCTCTCTTTTTCTCTTCTGTGAAGGCTGATGTGAAGATTACTGTTTCCATCTCCCATTCTTCATTTCCAAATACACCACTGTTCATTTCTGTGGGGACTCTGCCTCCCAGAAACCTCACTTTAGAAATCCTCTGGCTAGGTCATCAGATTTCTATGTGACTTCATCCAAGGGACAGAGACTCCAGTTCACTTGACCTTTCTGCTGCCTAGACTCTGCAAACATATTTTTGAACTTGGGGGTCACAATTGGTGCCAAGTCAAGTCTGGCCACTCATTCTCAATAATCTAAAGCACCCCATTAAAAGTGGGAATCAAAGAAAGGAAATTAGTTCAGTGTGGCCCACATTGGAAAAAAGGACAAAGAGATACAATTAACTTACCAAAATTTATTTTTTTAGGTTCTGCTATGAGATTACAGTTTAAATAGTGGTCAAGGATATTCACATCTAAGTGGTCTATAGACCCGAGTTGATTCGGGACTCTGGAGAAAACTCAAAGCATGTCATCTTGTAAGCATCTGAGACAGAGCCAGGGCTGTTTCTAAGGTTATGACGTTTTCTTTCTGTACTGCATTTACTATGTCAATGCAAAACAAAAACAAAAACACAGCTCTCAAAAGGAATAAGAGGTTTTTCTTGAGTCACTTTGAGTGGCCATAGCCTGGGAGCATAGATATAGATTATCCCAAATCCATATTTCAACATGGAAGCAGTTTCATGAGGTTTTATATAACAGAGAAAGTTATAAATCAAGGCGAGTTTAAAATCCATTTGATGGTATGTCAGAGGGTGTTATATGAAGATGTGGGAAGTTTTTCTATAGGCCTGAGATGCCATATGATGACACTCTTAGATTTGGGGTTGGTGGAAGCTGGTGTTCTGCTAAATCAATCGAATCCAAAGGTTTTTCTCTGTTAGTTTCGGGATGTTCGTCCTGCACAGAGATGGACAAGGAATGGCTGTTCCAGGATAAAGCTAGCCCAAGAGAAGGTGATTATCAATGTTCCAGTCTCTCCACAATACTGCTGTTCTAATTAGTCCATCTGTCTCTGCAGACACAGCTTCTTTCCAGGAGTTCTTCGTCATGGTTAGTTGCGAGTCTCTTGGTCCATCTGGCATCCAAGGGAGTCATATCATCAATGTGTCAAGTAAGGATAACAGCTCTCCTTCATCAAGCTCTCAGCTGCAGTGCTAATATTAATTCGGTCGATACTTTCTCTCATAATCCTCTGTGCTTGGAGATATTAGATGCATTCGAATGGCTAGGAAGTTGAGTCATAACTAGGATCGTTGACTCACTGGTGGGTGCTGCCCTGGTGATTTAAGTCAAGACTGTTGAATTTGCTACTAGGTCGCCTTCAGAGGCAGTGCCAGCCCCAGGATTTACAAACCCCTTCATGACAGATAAAACTAGGGGTCAATAAATGTAGAGAAGCAGAGAGAGAGAGACAGACAGATGCGCAGAGAGAAATATAGGGAGAGGGGAGAGTAAAAGCTAATTCCAGATCAATTCTTTATTGGTTCTTTCCAATAAAATGTATACCCTTGGATACGAGCTATGGCAGTGCATAAAGAAGGGAGCAAATTGAATCGGGTCCAGAGGACATGGATCCTCTAGGGAGCTTCTTACCAGCCAACAGCTAGTGTCTGGTTCTATTCATAAGAAGTTGTGTTGGATGACGCTTGTTTTCTTGTGGGGGTGGGAGGCAGGAAGGGAAGGATGAGCTCCCTGTGTTGATGGAGTGGAGAAAGGTGGAAGGTGGGTGGAAGCTGAGATTGCAAATGGGGAAATGCAGACACATCACACCAGAAAAGGAAATAAAGTACTGTGTATGGCAGGCCTAGGGAGAACAACTAGTCTGAGAGGGAACTACAGTTTCATAATGAATGCTGCGCTTTAGAAAGAAATATAACATATGAGATAAGGCTCGTGTTTGTTCAAATCTCTATTAGAAATTGACTGGGTGAGAATTCCCACTTTCTTTGCCACTTTCCAATCTGTTTGGACTAGGTTTCCCCTTGCCGGTGTGTCACGGCAGGCTAATCTCTGGAGACTTCTGCTTGCTCCCTGTGCTTCCCTGACTGACAGCCTTTCAGACAGACTATAATCAGCCTGTGAAGCTGGGAATTTTCCAGGACTGCCTGAGACAAACTTAACTCTTACCTCTCTACAGTTCCTACATCTGTTCTGAGGTTTAAATAAACACAGAGGTGCGGAGTTTTCTTCTACATCCTTACAGCGCTTATTACTCAGCTTTGACTATCTGAAAATATTTTCCTTGTCATCTTTGTCTGTAAATAGGGAAATGTTTTCTTGACTGCTGTGTAAAAACCTATTCTAGAAACTAGTTTACCTATGCTTTGCTGTGGTGGTAACGTGAGTCCCTGGAAATAGACTCTGAGCTGGAGATTCACCTCTAGGACTTTTTCTGGGGAACGCTCACAGAGTTGAATTGTGAGGCAATCCCAACAAGGGTGTTGTTGGCCAACCCAACAGGGAGCAGGAGACCAGTAGCCTGCACTTCCACTGGAGAGGAGGTGTATAATTTGGACAAGGAAGTACCCTGGGGTGGGGGTAGTTTTTGAGAGGCACCAATAAGCAGGGAGTGTGGTGACATCTACTATAGCCAGTTAGCCTGCGTCAGTGATCTTAAACACGTGTGATTGCTTTCAGTGCAGTTAAAATGATCCCTATAATTCAGTAGTTCCCATCTAATATTTTATTAATAGTTATTCTTTCTCATGGGAAGGTATTGGGAATCATTGAGTTATTAAATTAAATTTTAACTCAATTCTAAATGCCTTAAAGCTGTCCTGTGACGTAGTCTGAGGAGATGGCTCAGGTAATAAAGTTCTTACTGTGCAAACATGTGGACCCATGTTCGGCTCCCCAGCACTCATGAAAGTCAGTCACTGTGAAGTCCATCTGTAACCTAAGGGCGGATGGATGGGATAGAGACAGGGAAATCCCAGAGCTCACTGGTCAGCCAGACTAGCTGGATTAGTAGGGTTCAGTGAGAGACCATGTCTCAAAAAATAAAGTGGTACATGGTTGAGGAAGACACCTGGCATTGACCTTTGAACTCTGGCCTCTACTTGTGTTCACATACATGAAAACATACATACATATGAACAGCACAATCACCAGCACTATCAACAACACACACACACGCACACACACTGTATTGTGATCCTGAAATATGTAATTTATGTTTCTCCTTTCTTTGTTTTATGTAGTTTCATTTCCAGTTCGGGGCAAGCTGTCGCCTTTGCAGACTGGCTCACTTATGATGCTGTTTTGTTGTGGGCAGTTTTAGTTATCAAAGGACATCAGAGGTGGCATCAGTGTTTCATTTTTCAGAGACTTTAAGAATAGATTTACATCATTGTATACTCCACGTTTCCTTAATTTCCAGTATTTTCTCTTTCATCGTCATCACTATTATTTTCAAAAGCTTTTTGTATGTATTCATCGTTGTACTTGAGCTGTGCCTAGACAAGTAAGCACATAATCCTTCCCAGCCTGTTGGAAAATCCTAAAAGGCAAAAAGGCATGACTCTTTTGATTTTTTAATATATATGGTTATATTCTTTGTGCATATAGAAATGTTACATAAAATTGAGATTCACCTTATGTGCCAAAACTGAAATCAACCCTTCCTAATCTTCTCTTTAAAAAAAAAAAAAAAAGCTGGCTGGATGAGTGAATGTAGCTGAACTATTTTCATTTCATGGGAAAAGTTATCTGATAAAGAGAAATAGTCGTTCTCCTCACCGCAATCACGTGAGCTACAGGGTTGTTTATGAGTGCTCATATTTATGCAAGGCATTCTGCTGACTGTTTCTCCCATGAAACAGATTCTAACCTTTTTTTAGTCTATAACAGCCTGTTGTGCAAGCATTTGCTACATTGTACTGCTTTGCTCTAGGAAATGCTATGCTCTGGAATGAAAAACATGGTGAGATATTTTGAAGCAGGACAGCAATGACCACTACAGTTGAGAAAATACTCCGTCCAAAAGGCATAAACATAGCAGGAAAAGTCATAGGACATGCTAGACTGGCAAAATAAAATAGAACAGGGCCTGCAAGATGCTAAGGGAGTGAAGGGACTGCTGCCCAGGCCAAGCCTGAGCTTGATTCGTACGCTCCACATGGTAGGAGAAACTGAATCCTGGAAGATGTCCTCTGACCAACACACACACACGCACACACACACACACACACGCACACACGCACGCACACGCACGCACACACACGCACGCACGCACGCACACACACACGCACACACACGCACACACACACGCACGCACACACACGCACACACACAGATATTAATATATATTTAAAATAATACCCAGAAAGTAAAGTGTTCCGTAAGTAGAATCTTTCTATGATTTACTCTCTGGGAAAACATATCCAATAATTTAAATTTATTTCATCTGGAAACTTAAGTTTATATGGCTTTCAGTGTTTGCACATATTTGTGTAACATCTGAATTGGGTTTTGTTTTTGATATTCTGTGGGGTTTTGTAATTTTCTGGTTTTATTTCTTTGATTTTTTTTTTTTTTTTACTACGCTAATTCCCTGACTTGTAAGTAGTTTTAGAAGTTGCTTTGGCTCGGGAACAGGCTGTGGAATCACAGAAGGCCTGAAGAAAGGGAAGAGAAGGAAGGACAGAACCAAGAAATGAGATGGGGAATCACTGATGGCTGACATGCTGGGCTCCAAGAGAGAGATGATAGTACTGAAGCCACAGCTATCTGCCAGGCAAGGTGGCCAACAGATAGAAAACCTGTGACTTAGGTTCAAAGTCAGCATGCTGGAGTGTGTCAATCACCCACCAGCATTTACCCTGTTGCTGCCGGGTGCTGGCAACCCTGATGGTGGCCATGAGGCCTGCCTAGTGCCCTTGGCAATTCAGGTCAAGGCTCTCAACCTCAACTGTTCATTTCAGCTAGACTGGATCCATTGCGTAGGGTTGCTAGAGGGTTTGGAAATAATCCGGTATATATTACATAACACACTTAACTTTCAGTTTTATTAATGTTTTACATATATAAATTTGGCATGTTGCCATGGTAGCTCTAAATATCCCACTTTTCCTCCCAATTGATTGTTCTTTAAAATGTAAAGAAAAGCTATTTCCTAGGGTTTGTTGTTTCTTATTTAATGAGGAGATACCCCCAGTATAGTCTCCTCCAAGATAATCAAGATTTTTCTCTGCATCTTAGCCAGTATCTAAATATGCTTTTGTGTGTGTGTTATGTTCAGTTAGCATCACTGTGACACACGGCATGGTCTCTGCCAGAAGCAGTGTTCTCCATGGTCCCTGCCTGCACGCATTCCACCAGCCACACCCACCGTCTTCACTCTCAGCTCTGCGCCTGCGTTCCTGCAGCCTGGTTCAGGCCCTCAAGACCTCCCATGCTGGCCCATCCTCGGACCATGCTGAGCTATGTGGCTACCATACACAGATCAAAAGCTTGGGAACCATTCTAGGATCCAGGACATGTTTTATATTTGTGTTCCTTTGATTTTGGAGGATGAGGCTGTGTGAATGGAGCGCTGTTGGCACCCATGACCTCTGTAAGGTCTGGAGTTACTCTGTGCCACCCATGTGTGGCTCCACACAGTAAACACCCAGAATGAACTCTGACCTGTACCTCTCCACACTATAGAAGGCAGTTTATATTTCAAAAATGCGCATTAGAGGTTTTTTTCTGTATATGTATCAGCTCTTAAAGAGCTCATTCCAATTTCATTTAATTCTTTCACTGAGCAGAGTTTAGAAAAATATTATTTTTCTCATCTTATTAAACTTCTAATGGATATTTCCACATGTGCCTACCAGTATGAATTCTACCATAATTCATAATATTTAAGATATTATTATGGCAACATTAATCATATTTGCATATATGTGAAACAAAAGCCATTTAAGAATGGGGAGCCTAAGCAGAAGCCACAAACAGGAGTGAGACACCAAGGAGCTGCTCTTCGACATGAAAAAAAGCCACCCACCCACTCTCGATCAAAAAGTAGCCGAAGCCTCCCACGCTGGCAGAGATTGGAGAAAGGCAGTTTCCCCAAGAACTGCAACCAGAAGCAGTCATATGGATTTGTGGTCTAGAGTCATACTACAGGTAGTTTAAATAGTATCTCGAGTAGCGCATTTACGTAAGGACTTTTCATGTTGACAGTGTTGCTGGATTCTGGGAGGAAGGAGGTGAGCATCAGCTCTGGAAGAACACAGCTTCAGTCTAGGCTCAGTGGCCATGAGATGAATCCTGGCTTTAGAGATGTCAGGTGAACCTACATGTGTGTCACAGGAGATGAAGTGCAGTGCTGAATTACAGCCAGGTGGCGAGGGACTGAATTCCCCAGTCTCTTCTGCAGTGAGGATGTGTCGGGTGACTTAGGGGGTAGAGAGTCTGAGCTAGGCTGAGTTTTAGCTTCTGCCTTTCCCCTACTTGGGAAATGATACTATTGTACTGATTTCCCTGGACCCAGTGTGGAAGGTCTGTGTTGAAGATGTCTGAGCTCACTCTTCAGCCAGGATCTGAGATAGGTCAGGCTTGGAGACATGTCTTTGTCCCGAGATACAATGCTTACAAGGTCTGTTGGGTAATCAGTTGGATGGTAACCCCCCCGTGGCTATGATGAGGACTCTGTTGAAAGGGGAGCAGATACACATAGTAGGGAAATGACTGGCATGGCAGGGTTTCTATGAACCTTTTTGTACCTAACAACGAGAAGTTTAGGTTTGACCCCCAAGGAGTCTGTGTAGACCCCTACCTCACCCCATTCCTAGACTGACAGAACGATGTGACAGACAGAAACCTCCATAGTTTTAAAGCATTGTATTTTGGGTATCCATGTCTTACCCTTTTTGCCTGCATTCTAATTAACATAGTCTTCGTTATGGATTAACTCCACGAGCAGTTTTTCAGCTGGCTCAGTTTCGAAGCATCTGTATTCCTACCCACACTAGCTGCAGCCTTCATTTGGCATCCCTGCTTCCAGTTTCAAATCTCATGTGTCATTCTCTAACCAGTCGATAAGGTGATTCCCCCAAATAAGTCTCTCCTTTCTCTTCTTTGAGATGTTATGCGTTTGCTCGTTGCAAAAGGTGAGATCTGGTCTCCCCGGGGAGACACTGGAGACCCTTCTCCAGTTGCCCCAGCTTCTTCAGCTTGTGCTGCACTCTGTTCCTGAAATGGCTTTTCCGATATAGCTCCTCCGGTGCACATCACCTGTTCCCACAGGCCGTTCCCAGGTCCTCTCTAAGCAGCCCTGTTCACCCCATCTATGAAAGGAACCAGCTGAGAGCATTAAGTATGTAACTGGTTTCCTTCCTCCAGGACCCAGCACAGAGCAACTGCTCTCTAAATGTATGAATGATTCTTTCCCTTTTGCCATTAATATTTAGACACATATCTGTCTATCTAAGGAATGCATATATTTATGAACTCAGAGCAGATTAGACCACTTTATTTAAGCATTAGAGAGCAGGACCATAGACTAAGCATACATAGCACAAGGCTTATTTATCATTTATTATTCATCATCATATTCCACCATGATGAGACCCTCCCCTCCTACTTCTCACATCAACAATGAAAGCCCTTTTGTTCGCGTGAACTTGTTTCTTCCTTGACGTGGACAACACTTTTCTTTGAACCGTTGTTGGGCAGGCCAGTTCCTGCTTGGAGAATCTCTCTATCATTTCTTCTCTTACACAATGTGTCCAGTTGCCTTGAGTAGGAAGACCCAGTGGCTTTGCTGTCTACTTGCTAGAACAGGGTATTAAGTAAAACTTGTGTCTGAAATACTAAAGTCTTAAGAGCAGCTATAGATTTGTGACTAGTTAGATGACATCGGAATGTCATACCACATGGAAGGCATAAGATGTAGGCAGTCCATAGTGGCAAGGTTTTTATAGAAAGAACTACAGTGTACTGCATGTCTCACATGCCCACCAGGGAAGGCGGACGCTAGGGCTGCCTGGTCTTCAGGCATTGCAAGAGAGCTCTCAGGAGAGTTCCAATATGTACCACTCAGAGGTACAGCTCACCATGAACTGAAGGCTGGCACTTTCTGTAGATTGGTTGGGCAGAGGTTTGCTGGAGAACTGCATGGCATGGATCAGGCCTTTCAGAATTTGTCATGCATTTTCTAGATGACATCTGGTTATAAGATGCAGCATTGGGTCACTTCAGGTCTTGAGGAAGGAGGTATCTGGAGGGGCTAAAATAACTCAACAGAAAAAAAAGTTGAAGATATGACTAAGAGCCTTGAGCAAAAGGGCTTGAAATTCATGTGCAAGGCATACCTTTAATTCCAGAGCCAGGCAATCTTTGTGAGTTCAAGGCCAGTCTGCTCTATGTAGTGAGTTCCAGGTCAGCCAGGGAAATACAGTAAGACCTTGTGTAAGACAAACAGCAATGGAGAGGTGTATGTGTCCAGAGAACTGCTGGGAAAAGATCTATATTGATGAGGAGGATTGCTGAAAGCATTCATTGAAGTAGAAAGAGAGAGAGAGAGAGAGAGAGAAAGAGAGAGAGAGAGAGAGAGAGAGAGAGATTGCTTTGTGCCATTGCCAGCCCAAGAGTATGACTCCAGGAGCAGAGTTTCCTTCCTACAACCTCTTTCCCTTCCATCCTTCTCTTCTATCCTGGAGAAAGCACTCAGCATCAAGACGGGAGGCTGACAGAGGCTAGTAGAAGTGTCAGCCTCTTGTCTTGGTCTTTCTTCAGGATGGAGTCCTGCCTGGGCTGGGCCTTGCTGAGAGAGGAGAGATGAGTGGTGTGACAAGGGGCCTGTGGTTTTGGGTTTCTGCACGGAAGGTGCTGCCACAAAAACCGTAGGGTTAGCCTGTGTTTTTACCATGGGGGAAGCAGAAGGCAAAAACTTAACACTATTTTATGATTATGTTTCCCAATATCAGGCTTATTGCCGTGCTAGCTGTTGAGCCCTGGAGCCCATGCATGCTAGCCAAATGTTCTACCACCAAGTCCTGTCCCCTTCTCCGCCCTGTTCTTACTTAATGTCAGTTAAAAATTTGTTATATTTTTAACCTGTAAAAACAGTAACATAGTTTTTATTCCCAGTAATTATTTTTATTGCAATTAGAAAATCAGAAGGTAAAATGATTAGTCTGTAAATTGGCAACAAGTGTGTTGGTTAAAAGTAGAAAACAAGGGGCCTGGAGAGATGGCTCAGTGGTTAAGAGCATTTGGCTGCTCTTCCAGAGGACCTGGGTTCAGTTCCCAGCAACCACAGCTCACACCTGTAATGGGATCAGATTCTTTCTTCTGGTGTGCATGAAGACAGTACTCATATACATAAAATATGTGAATAAATAAATCTCTTTTTTTAAAAAGTGGAAAACAAAAAGCACCTCAAACAAACAACCAGACAACATCCCTTATGGAAATGAAGAGCAGAGCCTGCTCCCAGGCTAAGCACCTTCCTCATATACCTTTCTCACGTCAGAATTAGGTATGTGTTCTCCATTCTCCGCTGCTGCTCTCTAGAGATGAGGGCAGTAGATCCAGGCAAGCCATCCAGTTACTGAGACGACTGTGGAAACACAGAAGGTTCTCTGGTGAAGAACAAACTCGCAGAAAGGGTTTGTCTAGATTTCATGTTCCCCCAAGAAAGAAGTCTCTTGGTTTCAATGTTTTAAGCCCAACATGTCACAGATGGCTAGATCTCTCTTCAGCATCAGCTTCAGTGGAGCTCCTAGAAGGAGCCGAGTGGAAGAAAGCTGTCAACCTGGACTATTTCAGCAAAGGCTTGTCGGCTCCACGAGTGACAGTGATGTCAGTGAGGTGGCATCACCTTCATTTCACCACAAGGAATTTGCAAAATGGCACCCTTCACAACGCAGTCTGTGCGGAGTGAATGCTCCTGTTGCTATGGAATTAGAGATCAGTGCTTAGCAGTAGGGACTGAGGTCTTGATTTTAGATGAGATCCTTAATAGGCATGAGTCAGAAGGGAACAGCTTGTGAAAGGGCTACTAATTTGTACCTTTAGTGGGGCCACCACCAACCTTGTCCTGGGAAAATGTAGCAGGAAGCTGTGTCTCCCTTCTCTCCACTGGTTGCTTCTAGGCCAGCCAGCTTTTTTTTTTTTAAATTTATTTTTATTTTTTAAATTGTTTTCCCCCCTTGACACAGAGTTTCTCTGTGTGGTCCTGTCACTAGATCTGTAGCCCAGATTGGCCTTGAGCTCAGAGATTCACCTGCCTCTATCTACTGAGTGCTCAGATTAAAGGCATGCACCACCACCACTATTTTTTCCAGACACACCCATCCCTGGATTTCTCTTTGCATCAGTAGTGTAAGGCACAGAGAAAGTTTTCATGTCTACTTTCTAAAGCATGACAGTAGAAAGAAGGGCAGCTCCTGTGTTTACTCTTTGCTGCCACTAAGACAGAAGAACCCCATCCAGGCTTCTGAACCCCTGTGTATACCCCAGCTGAACACATCCCTTCTGTGTCCAGGTATGGGGCACACGCCAGATGGTTTTGATTGTCAGTTCCTTGTTTCTCCTTTACATTTCACCTCACATCCATGTACTGTGAGTTTTGCCTGTTTTTAAACTTTATAGAACTATTGTCTGTGTTGTGTCTTATCTTGTTCTTTCACACATCTGACATTTTTTATTTATTTATTTTTTACATACCAATCCCTTTCTCCTCCCGCACTACCCACCTTTACCTCCCCCCAACCCCACCCCCACCCGCTCCTCAGAGGATAAGGCCTCCCCTGGGAAGTTCCCTAAGTCTGTTCCATCACCTCCTTGAGTCAGGACCAAGTCCCACCCCCCATGCCTAGGATGAACAGGGGCTTTCTCTGTATTGAGAATATTGTCTTTCTGTTTGTGGCCTGTGATCTTACATTCTTTGATAAATAAAGTATAAGGAATATTTTAGAAAATGTAATAATCCTCCATGGCTTGCGTTAAGAGGTCTTGCCTACTTTGGCATAATAAACAGATGCTCCTAGATTCTCTTCCAAATTATCCATAGTACTTTACTCCTCAATCCATGTGGAGTGTGTGTGTGTGTGTAATACACCCAAAACTTGACCACTTTGACACTTCCTCCTGAATAGGCCACACCAGTGCCAATGTTCAGGACAAGAAGCAGCACAACATCCAGCAGGGCCCAGTGGATGTCTCCTTAATGGAGTACACCGACCAAGCACTTCCAGGGTCCTAGGGGCTCACTGGTATCCTGTAATTTACCATGTAGACCAGGATAGCCTTAGACTTTCAATAATCATCTTACATGTGTCTCCCGTGTAATGGAATTTCCAGGTGTGTCACCAGGCTCAGCTCTCCAGAGGCAGTACATAACTGGATCAGAAGTTACTAAATGTACAATATAGCTTTCGGGAGAAGGCAAGGGAAATGTCTCATTGCAGGGTACGTGGTGTGAAGGAAGCTTCTGAGCAGACACCAGTGGTTCGGTAATTCTCTTCCCAGGCCAGACAGGGTTCAATTAGGCATTCTTATTAAAAGGTATTGTTGCCTCTCCACAGTCCTCACAGAAGGAAACCAAGAGCCTCCGCACAGTAGAGGGGAAAGTGTTCTGTTAAGCTCCTCTGTTCTCATATTTTGTGTCACTGTGTGTGTCAGTGTGTGTGTGTGTGTGTGTGTGTGTGTGTGTGTGTGTGTGTGTGAGAGAGAGAGAGAGAGAGAGAGAGAGAGAGAGAGAGAGAGAGAGAGAGAGACAAGGAGTAGGGATGAATTTTGATTGATTTCTATAAGTACTGCATACCACCACCGAATCCATTTCCATCCCTGATCTTCATTGCCAGCTCAGGCATTTTACAGGTTTCAACATACATGTAAATTTGGCGTTTGATCTCGCCCTGACACCCTACCGCGTGTGCTGTTCACTACCACACAGTCCTACTTACGTTATCATAAGCCTTGCTGTTTAGAAGGAAGTCTGGCTGTTTGGGCGGAGAGTCCTGTCTGTCTTCCAGGGCGCCTTTGATCTGCCAACTTGTCTAGGCTGCATACACAGTGGTGCAAACCTTAATCTAGGCGCTACTGTGAAAGAATTTTGCATATGTAAGAAGAATCCCTGATGGGCTGACTAGAAGGAAGAGGATTATTGTGGACGACGTGGGTGAGCCTGGTTGGAGCTGTTGGAAGGCATCAAAAGGTTTTCCCAGGAGAGAAGACAGATGGCGGCTTTGGTCGGTCCCCACAAAGTCCCACTGAGCTTCTGAATTGAAGTCCTTACAGCCCTGTGAGCTAGTGGTGGTGATGAGTTGCTTTGGCTCTGTGTCCTGAGGCCTTCCTCTCACATCATATATAAATATATGCATTCTTTGGTTCTGCTTTGGTTTAACTTTGACTAACACGCTATTTTTCCTTCCACATGAATTACGAAGTCAGCTTGATTTACTGTACAAAACATATAGTTGGGTTCTGACTTACAGTACATTGAATCTATATGCTAGTTTGAGTGACTTTGCTATTGTCATTAAATCTAATCTCCCAACCAATGTTTTCCACTTAACTAGGTCTTCTTAATAGTTTACGAAATTACTATTTTATCCAAAAAGTTAGTGGCTATTACAGATGCCAATTAAAAACCACACTCACATTAAATGAAACACAGACATGAAAACTCCAGAGCTTACGGGGCTGTCATAAACACGCGTGTAATTACTACCCAGGTGATGGAGCAGACGCCCCCTGAGGCTTTCTAAGTGCCTCTCTGTTCACAGCCCTTCCTTGTCTGACTGAAACCCTCATTGTAATATGAATAGTGCACCCAATATCCTTTCCTCCTCTAAGATAATCCTTCTGAATTCCCTTTCCCAAGATCTCCAGGGCTCGTTTTTTTCCCCTTGTATCGCTAATCTATCAGATTTAAAAAAATGTTCTAAATAGGGTGGTTAGTACGACTTAACTCGACATTACCAGAAGCCTTAACAGAATTCTAGTTGTAATTTCTTATAAATTGCTTTTCTTCATGGCTACCTTGCAAGACCAATACATTTTTATACATGGATCTTAATCTTGTCCCCTTGCTAAATTCACTAACTTAAACTTTTTAGATATACTTTTTTGTTCCCATGTAGGTCTTCGTAACATTGATAAACAAGAAAGATTTCATTCTTTCCAGTCTTCATGCTGTATTTTCCCCTTTCTTTTCTTTTCTTTTTTTTTTTGCCTTGCCTTGACAAGTATCTTAATATAACGAATAGAAAAGCTTGAAATGTGTATGTGTCTTTGTCTGACTCCAGACTTTAAAAGGAATTCCTTAAATGTTTCACCAATAAGCAAGGCAGTTTCATAGTTTTTTTTTTTCTTTAGATTAACTTCATCAGATCAGTGAGTTTCTTTCTGTTCTAATTTTGGTAAGACTCATAAGAAAATTGGTAACGGTGATTGTATTTTATTGGCACTTATTCTGCATCTATTGATGATCCTGCCATTTCTGAATCTATTATTATTGAGGTCACAGTATCAGTAGTGTACATTACATTCACTTGTGATGTTAAGCCTGTTGTGCCCTCTGAATAAATTCAGTTTGACCACAATGAATTGTTATTATTTTACTTCTCTTAATTCATATTACTGATGATTCACTTAAAGTTTTTGTTCTCATGCTCATAGGTGGCCTGGAAGTTAACTTTCTCATAGTATTCACGTCTTGTCTGGGTATTCCATTGATAAACAGCTGTAAAATGAATAGGGGCATATTTCCTGGTCTCTTTTTGAAGTGACCACAGTATGATATTATCTTTTCCTTAAATACACAGGAGAGCTTGCTTCTAAGCTGTCTGGATCTTTCTATTCTTTGTGGGAAGACCGTAAATACTGATTTAGTTTATAGGAAGAGCGTACATCATTAAGGCATTCCTAGTGTGGGAACGTCTAAGGTGGGTGACCTGACCCAGCAGGCCACTGTTGCCTTGCTGGCCCCTGCCCTTTACCAACTTCAGGTGAAATACACAGAGGCTGAGCGACCCCCAGTGGCCTCTGAAAGGCACCTCTCAAGGGGACTGACTGTCAGGGTGCTCAGTGCTGGTCTGGGTGGAGTAGAGGCACAAGCCTTAATCTCCGCATTGTAGAAAGCCTGCCATCTCCCCCACTGGGCTGAGGACTTTGATAAGAGGAAGAGACAAGTAGAAGCTGTGGAGAGATAGTTGGTAGAAAAAGGACTAGGGGATAGGGGATCCAGAGAGCCTGAGAAGGTGCGCAGTGGTCCTGGGACTCACGGCTGTGCCACTTTCTGGCACTCAGTTGCTAGGTGAGGGGACATCCCAGGAAAGGGGCATGGCTATGTGGCACATGCCTGAGCAGGGGGTGGGGCTCGGTATTTTAATGCCAATTACGACTTCTTTACTATGTATCAACTCTGCCCACATTATATAGCTGTAGACAGACTGATATTTTCTTTCAATATTTTTAAGACAGCCTGTCAAACTTGGGTTTCTTTATCTTGTGAGAAATTAATTATTAATTTAATTTTTAGAAGACTTTTCCTACTTAGGTATTTTGCTGGTTGATGGTCTTTCAGCTTCCTGCTTGGGCTTCGTGACCTGAGTATTGAAATCTATCGTCCATAGTAGAACATTCTTACGTGTTCTGTCTTCAGTGTTCACCCTCCCTGTTCTCTCAGTTATTTTCTTCTGAGTTGTTTACTACATCCTCTCACTTTTTTTTTCTCATATTAATTCATGAATTCAGTTTTCCATGACGTCATCTGGGTGAGACTATAAAGCTTTGAATTCTAACTCATTGGTTCCCTCTTTGGCCATACCTAACCCATTGCTTAACCTATAGAAAGTTTCATTTCTAGAAACTCTATTTGGTCCCTTTTCAGAAATGTGTACTAACATTCGAAAGTCTCTTGCTTATTTCTTTAAAATGTTAAAGTGCTTATTTTAAATTTTATAGACTCCCAAATGTCTCAGTATTTGTGGTTCTTCCGTGATTTGTCACTGTTGATTGTAGTTTCCACCATGCAGGCTGGGCTGGCATTGAGCCCCTGGTGTCCACTTTGCCTCAGGCTCCAAATGCTAGGGCTGTTGGTTCATGCCACTATGCCGCATTCACTTCACCAAGCTGAACTCCAGCTGCTTGTTTCTTCTGGCTGGATGAACTTTTACAAAACAAAATGAAACGAAACACTTTTTACCAGTGAGAGATTCTTAACTTGAAGGGCTTGGCTTAGTGGCCACTGTAAGGTCCATTTCCATGTGGAGGCTTGGTGTGAATTACAGACTGAAACCCAATCTCTTGTGAGCTGATGTGAATAGTTTTGAAGGAGAGACTGTCCTTTCCCTACATGTCCACTAGAAGAAAGACAATGGCTAAATAGACTATTAGGATATTAGTCTTCTTTTCCCAGGATGGGGGTGGGAGAAAGTGAGGCGGTTGGAAGCTCTGTATTGTTCATTTTGGACACCATTTGTAGGGGTCAGCATTGGGGCGATGTCTCTCTAGACTTCTCACTAGACATTCTGAAGATGCCGGCGATTAACCGGCACATTTTAGGAGCGGAATTCTCTCTTGGACTTTAGGAGACCAAAACGATGTTATTGGCACTAGGTTAAGACGATTTTGCCACGAGAGAGGAGGACCTGTCCAGAGGTTTGGTAATAATAGTTCAAGTTCCATCAACATTTAAAAGCTGTCAAGGAAATAACAAAAGAAAGAAATAAGGCTCAAAAGGTTTACAAGTCTAGATCCGGGAGCTTCCTAAGATGGTCGCAGGAAGCATGCATTGGTTCATTTAGCCAGTGTTTGCTTTATTTGACAGGCACTGTTCTAGCCCAGAAAATATAGTAATAAACACAAGAGCAAAGGTCCACTGTCTGTGGACTAGCATTCCTTGCACTGGTAAGTCAACTCCAAACAAATGCTTTGCAGAGTTTTATCGAAAGCACTTTCTCTACCAGTCATTTACCTTTATATTGCTAAGACCAAGTTTACAGCCCTCATATGGTGGTTTCTGTGATGAAATTAAGGCCTTCATTTTCTTTTGCCAAATATAATCAATGTAAAACAGTATAAAATAAAAAAATATGTAGATGGAAAAGTCTCTCTCTCTCTCCCCCCCCTCTCTGTTTTTTTTTTTGAGATAAGGTTTCTCTGTAGCTTTTGTGCCTGTCCTGTAACTAGCTCTTGTAGACCAGGCTGGCCTTGAACTCACAGAGATCCGCCTGCCTCTGCCTCCTGAGTGCTAGGATTAAAGGTGTGTGCCACCACCGCCCAGCTTTGGGAAAGTCTATTTCTCTGAAATACAAAATATTCCTTTCTCTCACCTAGACCAACACGTTGCACACATTGTCCTTAGCTTTGTGAGTTCATTAGGTCTGGGTATATTGTGGCAGTCACCTAGCATTGGTGGGAACGCATATGTATTTCTTAATCACAGAAAAGTGCCCTGAAAGGGTACAGGAGCACCCCAACTTATAGGCCTGTTTCCACCAAATTTTATCTAAAACACGTTTTAAAAAAATTATCATCAGTATCATATGAAAGCCCGTTTTTGTTTAAAATTCTGAAGACACTCAGTGTCAGATTATTTTAATGTATTACATTTTTATTGCCTTGTCCGGTGTGGTAGTTTGAATGAGATACCTCCCTCCCCCAATAAATCTTGAGCGTTTGAATACTTGGTTTCTAATTGTTGTTTGTTTGGCAAGGGTTAGGGGATGTGGCCTTGATGGAGGGGGTGTCACTGGGGGTGGATTCTGAGCTATCAAAACATGCATCCCATTCCTGAAGCCACACCTTTGCTTCACTACCGTGGACTCTAGCCTTCTGGAACCATAATTCCTATTAAATACTTTCTTTAGTAAGTTGTCTTGGTCAGGGTGTTTTATAACAACAATAGATGTGTAACTAAGATATCCTGTTTACCATAGTCATTTACTAAAATTGCTCTCCTAGGATCTCAAGTGTCTTCCTGTCTCTGGGGGAAAGAGGGAAGTCTTTCCATAGCAACTGGGGAGAGGCAGCACCTCTCATTTCTTGGTTTTGTGTCAGTTTGAACATTTTTCTCTCGTTAATTTTTTATTATTGTTGTTTTATTATAATGTTTCCCATAGTTATTGATAATGCTTAATAAACATGATTTTAACCTGTATGTACTACAAAAAACCCCACTCTATTCCATGTTCCTCTTCTCTCCTTCCCATTATCTCGTCCAAGCATAGGGGTCATGTTCCTCTGCCTCGTCTTTCCACCTGGTTAGAACTGAGGTAGGCTCTGTTGGTTACTTGCTCATCATTGTGACTGGAACGCTGGGCAGAAGCAGTCCACGAGAGGGAGGGTTTGCTTTGATTTATGCGTTCAGAGGCATCAGTCCATCATGGTGGGGGGTGTTTCAGAGTAGTGGACCTCACATCTTGGCTGCTGGGAAGCAAAGGGAATGTTACAGGAAGGAGCCAAATACAGCATCAAAGACTTAGGCCACACTGATCTACCACCTCCATCGAGGCTCCGCTCCCTACCTTTCATCACCTTCCAATAATGCCATCATCTTTTGAGCCCACCAAGGAACCAATCCATTCTCTGTATCAGGCATAGGTCTCAAGACCTAATTGTCTCCTGAAGTGTCATTACGGACATGCCTACAGTGTGTTCCACGGATCTCTTAATTAATCCAATTACATTGGTCATCAAGAGTAACCATTACATATGATAGCCAGTGACGAAACTAAAGCATTCTTGGATCTGTTGAGCTGAATCTTTTGGAATGACTTAGGTCCTTCCAGAAGGTGTTGGCCATTGCTGTCTTCCTCTGGAGAGCTAAGAGACAGAATCCTGACTCCCTTCAGAAACTCCTGTTGGAGTTCCTGGGGATCCCCTCAGTGAATCGTATTTCCAAATCAGTTCTAGGACTGATTTGATTTGGGTGGTATCTAAATATGAAACTGCCTGAGGAATCCCTAGTTATCATTCATCATTTTTTTTTTTTGGTACAAAAATCAAAATTTCTCCCAGAATGTATTATCTTTAGTAGGTGATATGGAAAACCTGTGAGACAAGCAACAGTTAAGAACGTAGTTTATATCTAATATTCATGCATGCATATAATGTATATAGATCAGGTTTATGACCCCATTCCCTTCCTCCAGTTCCTCTCTTATTTCTCAACTTTTCCTTCCCCCTCCATGTGCTATCTCTATTTCTCATTCTCTTTTAATACCCACTGAGTCCATATAGTGCTGTCTTTATGTGAGTAGGTATAGATATTGGAGCATGGGTACCCCCTCAGAACCTACATCCCCAAGGAAAGCTGACTTTTCCTCCTCAGCAGCCATCCTTTGTCAATAGCTCCTCAGACGGGGTTGGGACTTCAGGGACCCCTCCCCCACCTGTGTTGGGATTTTGACCTTGTGACAGTCTTACGGGTGCAATCTTTGCCACTGTGAGTTCATGGGGGGCAGCTTTGCTGTCATGTTCAGCAAATACTGTCTCACTGCGCACACCCTTCCCTCTGGCTCTTATAGTCTTTCAGTACCCTCTTCCTTGATGATCCCGGAGCTTCTAGAGGAAGAGGTGTGATGTAGATGTCCCGTTTCAAGTTGAGAATTCCATAGGCTTTCATTCTCCACGTGTTGACTGGCTGTGGGCCTCTGTCTTAATCACCAACTATGCCTAAAGGAAGCTTCTCTGGTGAGGGTTGATAAATGGACTAATCTCTGGGTATAAGAATGTAGGGGGCAGTTTATGACTATGCCTAGTTAACAGAATGATTCTTGACCTTCCTGATGCTGCGACCCTTTGATACAGTTCCTCTTGTGGTGGCCCCCAATCATAAAATTATTTTTGTTGCTACTTCATAAGTGTAATTTTGTTACTGTTATGGATGGTAAGTGTCTGCGAGTATCTAATATGTAGGATGGTGTTAGGAAATCACCATGAAAGAATTGTTTGACCCCCAAATGGGTTTCAACCCACAGGTTGAGAACCACTGACTTAATGGGCTCATACTACTAGGTTTTCCCCTAGGGCCCATTACCAATCCAATCATAGTTTTTTGTGGCCCCATAGTTATTGTTACTAGATACCTAGGTGCCACCCTAGGAATGGGCTTTAATCCAATTATAAAGTGGTTGGCATAATATTCATGTCACCATTGCAACAGTGGGCATATCTTTTCAGGCAAGTTGGTAATATAGCTGGCAGTGATTCACAGTTAGGTAGTCCTTGTGATGACACTGTCCCCCAATTAGCACACATAGGATCCCCCATAACTATGATAGCTAGCTGGTAGGAATGAAGCTTCCAGGCTGGTATCAGTTCATTTTTCTGTGTTCTGTGACTGGGGAAGGGAATGCCTTCAGCAATAAGGTCCTAGCATCAAGTTCTGGAGGTAGCCAAGAGCAACAACAAGTTTATAATGTTTGAAGGTATGGGTCGATGGCTCATCACTGACCAACATCTCAAAAATAGGTAATCAAGACCTGGTACTGGGATTTTCTTTTTGATAGCCTATGGAGTTTTGTGTGTGTATGTGGGGAGGGTGTTGTCCTTTCTATGGTCCCAGAGATACTCTTAGTATCTTAATATAATCTTAGGCATTTTATAAATATAATCCAATGATTTAGTATCTAGTAAGGACATTTTTAAAAAGATGACAGAAAGTTTTCAGATTAAAAAAAATATTGTGTTACATTTTCTTGGAGTGTCCTTGGACATCTGCGCTTTAATAGACATTTCTTTGTAAATGTTCTGAATTCTTAGCGGCAGTAACCACAGGGCTGGGTATCAGTAGCTCCAAATAGGATGCTATTATGGGCAAAACCAACCACCTGGTCCTACCTTGCCTCTCAGGACATGGGGAAGAGGGTTGTAAAATCTCCTAAGACCTAACGTAAGAGTTCCTCATTCCCGGGAAAGGAAACTTCACAGTGGTTTTTGGACAAACTCAGATCAGCTAATGGAAAGCAGAAGAAAGAATCAGCCAGAGAAGAGAAAGAAGAACCGGAGATAGAGCACCCACAGGAGACATGAGAAATGATTCCCTTCAAAATAGGTCTACAAAAAGAGCCATAGACGTTTCTCTTTGCAGCTGTGTAGTTTAATAACTGAAGCAATATGCTTCTAGTGCCTGGGATAACCATATTACCTGGCCACCACGCTGAGTTTTCCCCATTAGTGATGTGTTGCATTGGTTCTCTCAGACTCTCAACTCTGGTCCCTTTTGTGTGATAGCCCGTTGCCATGGTGTCAGCAAGCCTGCTTTGCTGAAGATGGACCTGCTAATAGGCTTTTCTATTCTTAGATTCAGGAAGGGAGTAGAGAGGGGAGGGAATTTAATTATTCCAGTTTATTTAATGAGTTCCTTGAATGACTGTGAATAATTGATTATTTGTACATAGGGGTGTTAAAACAACTCCTTGATAAACCTTGGCCAATATGTGTTGCATTCAAACATTTTTTAAAATTGATTTTTAAAAATTCACTTTGAACTTTCCAACACATGCTCTCATACTAGAGTTTGTCCTAGGGATTTTAACATTTTGTTTCTTTCAGTGCCAGGATTGATTCTAAGGCCTTCAAGTGCCACTGAAGCTGCATCTTCAGCTGGTCTTAAGGTATTTAAATTGCATTTATTCGTGTGTGTCTGTGTGTGTTTGTGTGTACTGACCATGGTGAGAGTATGGACCAGGGCAGAGGGCAGGCAGTTTTGGATTTAATTTTTTTCTTCCACCAATTGATTCCAGAGGATTGAACTCAGGTTACCAGACTTGGTACAAGATGAATCTTACCGGTCCCACATTTCCCTTCATATTAGATGGAATACGGTTTGCTTATGCAGTATTGTTCCTTACAGGGCATCACATTTTAGAATGAAACAAGACTTTACATTTGTCAATGTGCTTTCTTATCAGTATAAGATGCTTTGCATGTCTAAACGCCCTGAAAAATTGGTGACTGTTATGGTTATTATTCCCAGTGTTTCTTAGCTTTTAAAATTGGTCCATTGGTAATTTTAGTAGATTGCTTATTATTTCAATAAATATGAAGTAAAAAAAATCTTAGAGTTAAGATCCCCCACCCTCTAGTTACTTTCTTTGCACTGATTTAAGGGAATAATTAGATAAATGTTTCCAAGAAGTTTACCCATCATCCTGTCTGTAGACTAAATGTAAAGCAACAACAGTTAGACCTATAGGATCACATACTTGGAAACGGTTAGCTATTCACCATCCTCACAGATGAAATTTTCTTTGTTAGTAGAACACAGAGAAGTGTATCTTGCTGCCTGGTATCACCTGAAGTTACTGGTGCTTTGTCTCCATTCATTCAGAAGCATCTTCATCTGCATTTTACTGTTCATTCACTGTCCAATGTGGGGATGACAGGAGGCAACATGGATGTGAGATGATGACTCTGCCTAAAATCTAATTACTGACCAGCTGTCTTTCCCGACTTCAGCCTCTGTTGTTTAAAATATTTAGATCATAAGGTGTCTTGGTCTTCCTGTCGTCCTGAAGTTGAGAAGGTAAAAAAAGAACTGGAAAGGAAATAAGATGTCTGTGAAGTTACTCTGGCCACAGCGCTGTCCGTCATCTGTAGGAATGACATAACAATTTAAAGAGCATTGCTATTTTGAGTTTCCTAAATCTTTTCAGAAATGCATGCACGGCTGATTCTGTGACCATTTCATTTCTGTTCTGCTTGTTTCCCCAGTTACTTAGGAATAAGCGTTGGACATAAGGACTCCTGGGAAGGCTCTTAGGTCTCTTAGATAAAAACTGATTTGAATTAGGTAAGAATCAAAGGGGTGGGAATTACTTTGAATTATGTTATTTTATAAAGTCTTCACCAGTTTTTATTCACTTTTTTTGTGTGCATTTTGATTTAAAAGTTTTCTTACATTTTTTTTGAATGAAGAATTTTCAGCTACGAAAAGGATTTTGAATCAAAGCAGCATTAGTGTAGAAAAGTTCAGTTTACTCTGAATGAAAATGTGTTGCCATAGAATATTATTTTAACTAGGCAAACGTGTTCTATTTGTTTATGTTGAAGAATATTACTTTCACTATGTAAAGGTGTGTTACATTTGTTTACACTGCACTTGTTTAACGATGTAAGGATGTGTGTTTAGTTATGTAAAGGTATGTTGCATTGGTTTCACCGTGCCTGCCTAAGGCACCTGGTTGGTGTAATAAAAAACTGAATGGCCAGTAGTTGGTTAGAGAAAGGCTAGGTGGGGCTGGTGTGGATAGAGAATAAATAGGAGCTAAAATCTAGGCTCGGGAAGGAATGAGAGGAGGAGGAGAGAATGAGGGACACACCTGAGGCAGAAAGCCAGGCAGCCACCAGCCAGCCAGACACGAGCAGCAGTGAAAGGAAGAGATATAGAAGGAAAGACAAGTAAAAAGCACTGAGTCAAAAGGTAGAGAGAGAGAAACAGGTTAAGTTGAAAGAACTAGCCAGAATGAGCCTAAACTAGTCCAAGCACTCATAACTAATCTTATGTGTCATGATTTGAGAGTTTGTTGGTGGCCCCGAAGAAAAGAAAAAGCCTGGTACAGTGATTGTCTTTCATTTCCATCCTTTGGCTTACTTTCTTCCCTGATTGGAGAGAGTCACAACCAGACAGAATAGCAACACCATCAATTGAGCTTAGCAAACGTCAAGCTTGCTTTATTGGTTTGCTCATTATGTATGTGGCTACTACCCCTTCTCTGTGTGCATCTAAGGACCAACCTGTTAGGTGAAGCAACATTTTTCTTTGGCTTTTGGAGCACGTGTCTTCTTTGTTCCCATCCCTCCTCTTAGGGGTAGGCATCAGTCCTTTTACTTGGCCTTTATAGTTTCCATTTCTTCTGATCCTTACACTTGGGCTTTCAACTCTTCTGTTTTCTCTGGCTCCCAAATGACTGCATATATAGTGATACCCTAGCCCTTAAATACAGCCTTTATGACTCTGATATCCAAATACCTGTTCATCTTCAGTGCTACCTTCTCTCTTCAGCTTCAGATTCCAATATCTCAATAACTACTTGG
This sequence comes from Ondatra zibethicus, assembly GCA_004026605.1. Taxonomy (NCBI): domain Eukaryota; kingdom Metazoa; phylum Chordata; class Mammalia; order Rodentia; family Cricetidae; genus Ondatra; species Ondatra zibethicus. The sequence continues at coordinate 35,577 of PVIU01018495.1, forward strand.
TAGAGCCACTGGCCATAACCACCCATTGTTTAGACAAGGTCTCCCTATGTAGCCAAGGCTGGGTTCCAGGTACATGCCTCCATGACTGGCTGTATCACTCACTTTGGGCATCTCGTCCATGATTTTGTTTAAAATGTTTAAAATGCACATTCCCCATAAAAAATTAACAACTTCCCTTAACATTCTGATAAATTTTAGGTAAGCCAAGTTTTGTTTTGTTTTTCGAGATAAGGTTTCTCTGTGGCTTTGGAGCCTGTCCTGGAACTAGCTCTGTAGACCAGGCTGGTCTCAAACTCACAGAGATCCGCCTGCCTCTGCCTCCCGAGTGTTGGGATTAAAGGTGTGCGCCACCACTGCCTGGCAAGCCAAGTTATTTTTGAAGAGAAATATTGATGTTAGGAAAAAAATAAACATTTTATTTAAAAATAAAAAATTACAACCACAAAAGCTCCTATTAGATTCATGAGTTGGGACACATACAGAATGTGTTGAGTTTCTGGTTTAACAAACATAAAAGACAGAAAATAAAGAAACCCAGTACTCTATTAGGAATTGCTAGTGATCCTAATGCTAATTTAAGTATTGTTGAAAAATATAACCTTTGGCAGTTTCTTAAGCTGTTGAATCTACAGTTTAGACACATAGCATAGCAGATGTAAGAGGTAGTTCTCAGAGGAGGAGACACACGGTTATTTCCACTTGCACAAATCCTCTGGGATCAGTAACATTAGCTCAGACATCCCACTTACAACCTCCCCACCCTACAGGAGAGAACTGCCTCCCGTCTATATGCTGTCCTTAGGGAGGTGGAGACCGCGTGTGAGCATGAATGAGATGGATTCACTTCTGCAAAGCAGATCTGCTCCAGCCTGTAAGTTAGAAACAATTTTCCAGCTCAGTGGGTCTCAGGTTGGAAAGTAGGAGGATATACATGGAAGAGGAGTTATAGACATCTTCTCGCACAATAGCCACCGCAGAACTCTCTCATAAAACCACGGGAGCAGCTACACTTCCTTCAACTTGAGGAAATAGACTAGAAAAGAGATAATCACAGATTTAGAATTCTTGAAATAATCCAACCAAATCTTCATTCGTACTTTCCCATGATTTTCCTGTAGGTTCATGCTTAACTTTTATTGCTTTTATCTTTTGAAATCTCACCTCAAGTTATTTCTAAGAAGAGTACAGGCTAAAAAGATAATTAGTAATATTTATCGGATAAGCTATTTTCAAGAAATGTGATATTCAAATTACCTAAAGCTATATACAGACACAGTTTGAGAAACCAGAAATTGTTATAAGGACTTAGGTTAAAAAGAGCAACCCCTGGGTGGCCCTGTCTGATTTCCCAATTTCCACTCTGCAGGAACCATTGCCACTAAGAGGGCTGCTTCCTGAAAGCCGTTTCCATGTTTGTGTTCATTATTCATATGGTTACTTCTTTTGCTACAACTTTGTTGTTAGTTAATGTTTTTGTGTTAATCAAACCGTATTGCTCCATAATTTCTTATTTGACTTACCCCTTCCCTCTTTTAGCCTCTCAAAGAAAAGAGCATACTAGTCTTGAAGTAAGTATTCAGTTTTGTTTGAGCTATGAAAATGCTGCTTCCAGATGAGTCAGGTGGAAATAGAGTCTCTCTGTTCTTCCTCCTCCTTTTTTTGCCTTCTGTAGCTCTTATTATTTGGGTATTTGAGTAGGACTTTACTAATTTAACATTTTCTATGTTTTTTTTTAATTTTATTTTTTGGTTTTTCGAGACAGGGTTTCTCTGTAGCTTCAAAGCCTATTCTGGAACTAGCTCTTATAGACCAGGCTGGCCTCGAACTCACAGAGATCCTCCTGCTTCTGCCTTCAGAGTGCTGGGATTAAAAGCGTGCGCCACCACCGCCTGGCTACATTTTTTTAACTTAAAGTTTCTGTTGCTATGATAAAACACTGTGACAAAAAAACAGCCTGGGGAGGAAAGAGTTTATTTCACCTTCCAGGGAAATCAGGGCAGGTACTCGGGACAGGAACCTGGAAGTAGGAACCGATGCAGAGGCCATGAGGGAATGCTGCTCATTGCTTTGCCCTCCATGACTTGCTTGGTCGGCCTTCTTCTACACCCCAGGATCACTACTCCAGGGGGCAGCACAGCCCACAATGAGCTAAATCTTCCCACATCAATTATCAATTGAAAGAACAAACAACAGGCTTGCCCACAGGTGGGGCCATTTTCTCAATTGAGGTTTCTGCTTTTCAGAATGACTATAGCTTGTATCTAGGCAACACAAAAACTAGCCAGCATGTATGTTTTTGTCTTTTGTTTCACCCTCTGAAAGATTTCTTCTTCCTTCTATCACGTGTCCCATTTCTGCTACTGTACTTTTGATTTTTCTTTTTTTGTTCTCTGCGTATTTAAGAATAGTGCTTTGTTTTTCTATTATGGACATGATATCTCATCTCTTTGAGAATATTTATAAAGAGTTTCTTTATTTTTGATGCACTAGGGATTGAACACAGGTTTTCCTATCTACTAGGCAAGCAAGTGTTCTCTCATAAACTACCTCCCCATTATTATTTGGGGATAGTGGGAACCTCTGTCTATGAATTGCCTCCATCTGATTGGCCTGTGGGTGTATCTGAGGGATATTTTCTTGATTAATGATGGATGCAAGAGTGTTCAGCTCACTATAGGCAGTACCACACCTGGACAGGTAGTCGCAGTTTATGAGAAAGCTGAACAAGCCAGTAAGCATCATTCCTACATGGTCTCTGCTTCAGTTCCCATGTCCAGGATTTTGCTTTGAGTTTTTGCTTTGGTTTCCCCCAGCAATGGACTCAAAACACAAAATGAAATAAACACTTTTTCCCCAGTCAACTTTCGATCATTGTGTTTAATCACAGCAACAGAAAACAAAATGTACGGATACTGTTATTTTCTAAAGAAATGGTCAGTTGTTATAGGCTTATAACACAGCATTAAAATAGAAATGAAAAGGCCAAGCATGGCGGTGTATGCCTTTAAGGTTACTTAAACGTAACAATCACATTGTATAGTCATCTAAATAAATTACTAGTGCTAATTCCTTTTAGTAAAATGCATTTGTGTAAGCTATCTTTAATATCTATACTTATGTTCCTTAGAAGTTAAAGTAAAATTTCATCCCAGCAGTCAGCCAGATTTCTTATAAACCTCTAAAATAACTTTTCTCCTTTTAAAAAGTAGTGATTTGAATGAAATGTACCCCATAGTCTTGGGCATTTGAATATGTAGTTGGAAGGTTTAGGGAGTGTGGCCCCATTGGAGGAAGTATGTCACTGGAAGTGGGCTTTGACGTTTCACAAGCCTTGCACCGTTCTTGGTACATGTGCTGAGCCTGCTGCCCCCCC